>CAKNYM010048870.1:141932-170211 GCA_932195095.1 Andricus curvator
ATAAATCCGAATTCTAAGCGACAGTTTATGAAAATTTAAAACACGATTTCTCAATCAAAAAAACGTTAGTTTTGAAATTATTTTTATATAATCTTGATTTTTTATAATTACTATTATACAATTCGCACACACGGTCACTTTCATACATATAATCGCACGCTTAAACGCTTTGAAAAATCGCATAATTTTGGTCTTAAAATATTTAAAATGTTTAAAAAGGAAACAAAAGTAATAAATAATAAAGAAAAGTCAAATACAAAAATGCTTTAATAATCTCAATGAAAAAAAACTGATTTTCTCTTATACAAAAACTTCCATAAAACGTTCAGTTTTCAATTCATCCAAATCTTTTATCATACTGCACGGTTAGCTTGAACAACTTTTGCTGAAAAGTGCTCGCCTATCCCAGTTTCTTTCTGAATATGATTTTGGGGATGCCTTTCGAGTATTTTAAGGCCTAAATGAAAAAAATTGTTGTGCCTAAAAGGTAAATCTGTTTTTTTACTTATTCTGAACTGTATGCAAAAGCTTCTTAAGTTATAGTTGCTTCTTCTCTCATTTGAGCTAAATAGGCTAATTAAGGCTTAACTCAGGGTCGAATTGAGATAATAGAAAATCCTCTAGGGAAAAATGGTTAAAGAAAATGCTTGAGACTCAGGAAGCAGCCGCATCCTGCAAGTTAAACGGCCCAAATGTCTTAAAATATGATCGGATCAACGTGAGCTCACATTTTTTCTTTTAAAAGAATAAACCGATTATTTTCAATAAAATGCTAAGAAAAATCTACAGTTCATAATTAGTAACAAAAATATAATAAACCTTTTAGCAAATTTTTAGAAATTTTTGTCGAAGATTCCGCTTTTCGTAGCAACATTTTACGAAATGTTAAAGATAGGACATTCAATATTTGGTATTTTGCTGGAAAATTCATGTGCTTTTATTCATATAGGTATATTTTTCCACGTGAAATTCAACAGACCTAAGTTATTTCCGAAAAACTTAATGTATAATAAAACTCAATAAAAAGGGTGATTTTCAGGACGAAAAAACTTGATACCTATCAGAGCTACAGCATTTTTTTATATCTCCGGCAAATTTCGTCTGCTTTAACTAATCTAAGTGCAACTTTGATCTGAAATGTACAAGATATGAGATATTTTACGGAAACTAAAGTTACATTTTTTAGGCTAATTTTCCATTAAAAAATCACTTCTGGAAGTCATATCGCCTAAACTATTCAAGACAAAACATTAAATTTTTTTTAATTTCATAGGAAATTTTGTGCACTTAAATTGCTGTTCAGACTATTTACGCGTGCAATGTAGTGAAAAGGAGAAATAATAAAAAAAGCTGACTTTTTTCACCTGTTTTACACGATTTTAAAGCCTTCTGAATGTTACTTGATGTTTCACTGATAGTATTTTTAAACATTTCTTGAACCTAGCAACCTTTTTTATGCGCTGATATATATTTATTTTTTATTACTTACATAATAAAAAGAAATTATATAAGTATATGGATGATTGCCAAAAGGCTAACCATTTTCAGCCCCAGACATTTTCTATGATTAATTAATTCTTTCTAAAAATATCTCGACTTCGCATTTACAGTTTCTCAGTGACTGTTGACTGAATTCTATTAGCCCATATTCTCCATTCTTCAATTAATCATTTTCTAAATTCTTGTTCACAAATCATATAAAAAGTAGTGCACCATCAAGTAAACTCTGATAGACTTTTCATTGTAATTTATCAACAGTTTGCTTGAATCCCTTTTCTTAAAAATTATTTGACAGTCTCTTAAACTCTAGAGAAATGTTTATTATTTATCAGAAAGGATCACTTGGTTTTTAAAATACTTTGTAATGAGAATTAGTAGACTTTTTGCGGTGACTCTGTTTTTGAAAATTAATTAACTTTTCTTTTACTAGTTTAATCAAATTCGTTAAAGTCTCATCGGACTTTTCTCTCTACCCGCAGTCGATTATTTTTTTGAATGTAACTTTTTTCAGTATAGTTTCTTTAACAATCACGTTACCCCCTTGACCCTAGAATGCATCTTTCTGTATTTTTTTGGTATTTTTTTTTTAATTTTTGACCCTGAAAATAAATTTTTCGGGTATTTTTATTGACATTTTCGTAACAAACTCATCCCAAAACCCTTTTCGCTAATAATATACAAGCTAGGCCTTAATTTTAGGTACAAAACCTATTTTTCACTGGATTTTCATTGATTCTAAAATTTGTAATGTAAATCATTCAATAACTGACCGATATATTCAATACAGGTAGAAAGATCGATTTTCAGTGCAATATTTTCATGGATGTAGTTGGCTATGATACGCACGTGCAGATGTTTATATACCTATATGTTACTCTGGCTATCATAACCTTTATTTAAAAAATCATGCCAATATGTCAATTCTATCAAAAGTTACAGTGGAATATGGAGACTAACAGCAACAAAGTCTTCTTTTTGCTGAGCGTATTCGACTAAAAACTACATTTCTTGGTGCGTGTTTAATGTGTGAAAAACGTTTTGAAGATGTGCTCAAAACTTTATTTTCGAATTTTTTTTGCCGATAATTACATTTTTCATGGAAAGGCCCAAAAGTTTATAACAATTGTATTTGGAAAATGTTTGCAGGGAACCTAAGCTTTATTTTCTTAATTGAATGGAAAATTAGATTAACAGTGGAATGTGCACCTAAATGGTATACAAAGAACAGTATGGCATTTGGATTATAGTGCGAAATTTGAATTCCAAGGATTTATCATTTCATTTTAGAAGAAATGAGCACTCTTTTCTCAAAATAAATTTAAGTATGATAGAATATATATTGAAATATTTGAAAGGATCTAATGAAAAAATATAGTAAATACCTTTTTTCTATAGCCAACTGAGAAAAGACTTCCGTAAATTTGGATAAGTGACTCCCCGATTAATTAAACGGGAGGTCTTCAAATAATACTTGAGGCTATTTTGATAATGTAATAATTTGCTTTATGTGTAATATAAGCTCAAGCGAAACCCGTTCTTGATATGTTGTCGATAAACATTTGGCTTTCATGCTGCGTGTAAGAGAGATATCCGGACGATTAAGTGAGAAAGAGAGAGCCTGATACTATTTACATGTATATCGATTTCGCGACAAGGATATACAAACTTCCCATTACCACGCGGAGCGAAGAAATTCGATTTCGAAACTCGAATTTGGATGATAATTTGACATCAATTCATATATATTTATAGTCTATACAATGGAACCACTGCAAAAGTGGATTTGCAAACTTTGATTGGAAAAAATTTCTCTGCAGATCCCTTACCACTTACAGTCATAAAGCGAATGTTGTAGTTTTATTATAACTAAACTTTATGACAGTTGTATGATTTTGTTTTGCAGTTTTTCCTAATTAAGAATTTTTTTAAATAAAAATATCTTCTCTGAGAAAACAAACCATAAGTATTTATTTTCTTGGGTCATCTTGACAAGAGAAGATTCAATTTATACATGATTCCGTATCGGGCTTTGAGATCGGCAATAATCAATCTTTCAGAGGATGTTCGTAAAATAGAAAGTTGACATCAAGAGTTACATTGCTAAATATATTTTCAAATAAAACGATAGTTTCAATACTTTATGTAACAATGTATCAATTTTCGTTACATCTGTTTTGAAACAATGGACTTATTTGGATTGCCTTGAGAAACGGAAATTCTTCTAATTTGAAAATTTAATTATAAAAAGATAGCAAATCGTCCTTCTATGTGTAGACGTCAATATTTACATACTGGCACCAGCATGAATTGAATCAGGGTTATACAAAACAGATATATAGATACTCTGAAGACATTTTCTGCTTCGCGGGACAATTTAATAGTGTTAATTAAAATTTAATTAATTAAAACAAAAAGTTAATCACTTTACAAATTCACAATTTTCATAGTCTTGACAGGATAGCGTTTTTGTATTAAATCTCCAAAATACAAATTTCGGAATTTCAAAATTTATATATACTCAGATTCTTAAATACATTTTTAAATATACGAAATTTATTATTTAATTAAATGCGTGAATACCCAAAAGATATAGGTATTTAATGTATTGAAGATTATTCCAATGAAATATCAATATGTAACGTATTACATTTATTAAATATTTAAAAAATTTTGAATATAATTAATTGCGTAGAAACAGTTCTTACTTATAATGCGGACGACGCAACTTCACAAAGTCGATCCACGATGTTACCATTAATTTTCTTGATCACATTTTAATTGTAAGTTGCACTTCACCCTGCACCTTCACGAAACTAAAATGGTGACCTGGTTTTGTTTCTCAATTCCTGTTTTCTATCTTCCTTTTTTGTTACCTCATTACTAACTTCGTTTTCAGGGTTTCATAGAAAATCCTTATAATAACGATCCTGAAGATTTCTATATATGGATTTTAATCTTTTGTAAAGCATTATAAATAAACTAAGCGTCCGATCGAAAAACCGAAAACACCTTTGGATTCGTCTCAGAAATATATAAATGCGCCATGTTCTTAACATTTTTGAAAACAATTGCATCATTTTTTGATGTTCTGCAATGTTTTTAAAACACTAAAGTTTACATTGGAAAACCGAAAACAGGACTCGTCTCAACAATTTCTCAATACGACTTTTTTTCAAACATTTTTTAAACATTTAAATCATTTCAAACTTTACAAAGCATTATCAACAAACTAAGGGTCTGATCAAAAAGACAAAAACACCCTTGGATTCTTCTGCAAAATATTTGGATGTGACATTTTTTAAAACCATTTTGCAAACAATTCAATTTTTTAAAAATAAGTTCAAACTTTGCAAATCCGCAATGAGAAATTGCGGAGACGAATCACGAGTTTTTGTTTTTTTGTTTTTATTGGACCTTTAAATTGTTTATAATGCTTTGCGGATTTCTTAAATCGATGAGGCATGTATGCTTTTTTTGTTGAATTGTTGAATGAGGTAGAAAAATGGTTAACATTACTTTTTCACATTCCAAGTTTGAAGAAGATACTTTTGTTGCTACTGAGTCTCCATCATAGCATCGTATGTTTGCATCAGTTTTGAAATTGTTGTGAAAAATTAAAAAAGTTTAATAACAATTTATTTGCTTAAGGAATTATTTTTTCAAAAAAATAAATAAGTAGCTTAGAGGTATACATATGTAAATTTTAATTTGTTTGTTTATAAAAGTTGCAGAACTTCAAAAAATTATGTAATTGTTTCAAAGATTGTTTGAAAAAGCTACATGGAGATATTTAGGAGAATAATCTAAAAGTGTTTTCAGGTTTTTGATCGGAACCTCAGTTTGTTGATACTGCTTTCCAAAGTTTGAAATTATTAAATAAAGTTTCAAATTTTAATGCTTAAAAAATGGTTATATAATAGGATCCATAAAGTTTTAAAGAAAGTTTGAAAAAGGTGCATTGAGATATTTAGGAGAAGAATCCAAAAGAGTTTTCAGGTTTTTGATCGGAACCTCAGTTTGTTGATAATGCTTTCCAAAGTTTGAAATTATTAAATAATGATGTAAATGTTTAAAAATGGTTATATAATAGGACCCATAAAGTGACCACTGCGTAGCATAGAAAAATACTGAGAACCTTGAGCAAAATATGCTTTCTATTTGAATTCCAAATGTTAAAAAACAATCATTTGGTGAAGAAGGGGAAGAGATAGGAAAATGGGGAACATTTAATCCGTTTTTTATCTCGTCAAAGCAAAATATTTAAGCAGCGACACCGTCGGAAAAATCTGCTTCCTATTTAAATTCCAAATATATAATAAGAAAAATTTGGGTACCAAGACCCATATGCTGGAAGCTTTTCTTTCAGTCAGATTTTCTTCAGAGATGACTCAAATAGAGGCACCTGCCATGCATAATTGAGATTAATAAAAATTTGCTAGATACAATAAAAAACGTATTTTCTGACTCTTCTTATTATGGAGATGGGAAATTTACTTTTTTTAAGGAATAAAACTTAAATTTAGACTCCTTTACAAAAATAAACCAGTCAAGAATATTTAAACTGTCTAAAATTAAATACATAATTTAAAAAAAAAACCTTATTTGCAATATGCCACCATGCAACTCTTCACAAAACGTTTTTAGGATTAATCAATTTCTACTAATTCTGACGCAGATATTTACTATGCAAATAAACTCCTGTGAACTGTATCAAATTAGTTTCTGACGTCAGAGAGTTTCCTGGCTAATGTGGAAAACCGCCTTTCGATATTGCCTGAGCGAAGGTTTCTGGATTCATTCTACATTTCCCTTCGAACGATCAAAAGAATAAAAGCAAATATTCTTACCCTATAACACGCAATATCTTCTTCAACGGCAAATAGTGCTTTCCATTGTTTATAGGAATTAGGTATACTATGAAGCAAAACGTTATTAGGGGCGCTTGTGACCAAAATCACTATATAATAAAATTTCATGTTAGAAATAAAACTAATTGATCCGCGACCCTGTACTACTTAACCACCTCCTCTTCTTCAAACAATTCTACATTCATATTGTATTAAATTATTTGTTTCTACAAATCTAAAAGTTTTTATATTTCTGACAAATATGATATTTGCACTTTTAAAATTGGTTAGAAACTAATTTACAAAATAATTGCGAGTCACATGCTTGTCATTGTTGCATAGTTAACTGTAGGTTAAAAGAGACAAAGGTACCAAAAAATCTAATAAAAAAAGGACCTGTTAGGATCATGTATTCAAAGCTGTATAAAAAGTAACTGTCAAGTCGGAAAAAGATCAAATGAAATGATCTGCATTTTAGGCATTTTAGATCTTCTGAACAACCAATTTGAAATGTAGTGTGAGCGCTGTTGAAATTATTCATTGTATTCCCAAAAGTAAATCTGGAAAATAATCAAAAGTGAGCCACGCAATTTTATCTATCATTACTTTGTTTACTCAATTTTTGTATGAATAACATTATATGTCAAGAAACTTCATGTGAGAGACAAATTTAATATTCATTTTCTTATTTAATATTCTCAGATGAGAGTTAGGAGGAAAGCCCCTCTACAGAAGGGTGGCCCACTATTGGTGAAATTACCCTATTATGAGTTTTGTGAACTTAAATTTCATTTAACTTTCTGTTTCCTCTCTTTCTCATAAAGAACTTTTAGGATAAACTCTTTCAGACACTAGCAGACATTTATAGTACCATAAAACCCAGCCACCGAACCCCAAGGGCTTTCATTTTAATCCGAAAGATGTAGCCGGATATTTTTTATGAGCGTTTTAACATCCCACTTAAGGACATTTCAATAGCGGAAGTCACGCGTAAAAATTAATGGCAGATGAAGAATCTTCTTTTGGCCTATTTTATCTTTAATTTTATCCATAGCTTTTTATCCCCAATTTCTCATATGGCTCGAAAGTATACTATGAAGCTGGTGCAGTGATAATGACAGTAAGGTTATCGACTAAAATAAATTTGTTTGAACAAATTATTAATTTTATTTGACGATCTGAGATGAGCTTTTACTGGAAAGGTCAGCTACGGTCACCCACTTTAACGAGCCACAATTAAATTTGATGAATTATCTTGCCTGTGCGAGCAATAACATTTCTATTAATTCACAGCCTGCTATTAAGATTACTGGGCAAAACTGCGTATTATCTGATAATTAGAATTTTATCGATGTGATATTTAGATAGATGATATTAGTCGGTAGGAAATGAATATAACATTGTTAGTGAAATATATGTCCTTAATGGAATTTCCTATCAACTTCCTGTTCCAGATATGGATACGTAAATACTTTCGGGTTTTCCAAAAATTTTCTTAAATTACAGCACTAATTTGATTTATTTTTCGCAATTTAAATGATTCGTAAAACATATGAAGACATGAGAATGACAAAGGATAGGACCCTTTGAAGATGGCACTTTGATAGTATGGTCCTTATTCAGTTTTCATTCTTATATCTTCATATTGTAGTCGATAATGGCTAATGACAATACAGCAAATGCCAGTTGATCAATTTGATCTCGAAATTGGATCGAAATAATATGCAACGCTTTTACACAGATTTCGAATTTTTTATTTGATCAGCAAATTGCGCATTAGAATGATCCAATTTTCAATATCAATTGTTTGTCATCAGTTGCCCGACATGGATTTTCATGAGTAGTAACAATCGAGTGTCAGTTGTTATGTAACGATTATGGCACCACCGTCTACATGCACATTAAAAATTATAAACTTAACTTTCAAAGAAATTTCCTACATTTTATTTAACGAAAAATCATCAAGTTTCGACAAATACCTGAACTACGTAAAGTTGAAGAAACACTTAAAAATGATTAAGTTTCGACAAATACCTGAACTACGTAAATCTAAAGAAACACTTTTAAGAGGTAAAAAATCATTTCCAGAGTCATAGAGATTTTTGGCCCAATATAGGAAAAGTGGAATTTTTCTCCCACCCTGTAATTTAAAGTTTTCATAAACATTCCTTGTTGGACCTGGCAAGTTGCAAAACTTCCAGGAGTGGGAGTCGAAACTAGGAAAATCTATAGAAACTCTTTTAGAATGAAAATAAGTTAATTTATAGAGTTGAAAATTCGTTTTTCTTTCGTTAAAAATTAATTTTTTAACTGAAAATTCAACTCTTTCAGTTAAAGATTCACCATTTCAGTTGAAATTCATCTCTGTGGTTACAAATTCCACTATTTTTGGTTGAAAAGACAACTATTATATTTCAGGTGGATAATTAATCTTTTTTAGTCAATAATTTTATTGTTTGGTAGAAAATTTAATTATTTTGTTCAAAATTAAACTTTTTTGTTGAAAATTCGTCTTTCTGGGTTGAAAATTCAAATATTTTGGTAGAAAATTCAACTATTAGATTGAAAATTAACTTTGTTTAAAAATTCATATCTGCAAGTTAAAAATTCAACTGTTTTTCAGAGAATTCGCCTACTTGTCTTGAAAATTCAACAATTTGATTGAAATTTTTGTTAATAAAAACATTTTCTTAGTAGAAAATTCGTATTTATGACACAAAATTCATCTCTTGCGGTAGACATTTCCCCTTAGTTGTTAAAAATGCAACTGTTTGCTTGAAAATTAATCTGCTTTGGTTAAGCATTCAACTACTTTGTGGAAAATTAATCTTTCTTGGTAGAAAGTTAATCTTTTTGTTCGGGAATTCATCTTTTCGATTTGAAATTCAAGTCCTTGGTTGAAACAGTTCATTTTTTAATGTCAAAATCTGTAAATTCTTACATTTTGAACAAATTTTGAAGCGTGTTGTAAAATAAATTATTGTTCACTTTCATTACTTATAGTACAGTTCAATTTTAAAGATCAATTATTTATTTCTATTTACAGCTGATCCACTAAAAATGATTTTTATAAAAAATTTTGAATTTCAAACGCTTTTAATTTTTAATCGTTCAAGTCTTCAAAATTGCATTTAAAAATACTTCATATTAAAAAAGTACGCTTAAAAATGAAGAACTAAAATGCGAAATTATGGAAGTAAAAGATTTTAAAAATAGTCATTTTCATAAAAGGAAAAAGATAGAAAGATTATTTTAAATTGCATTACATCATCATGTGATATAAAATGTGTGCTATTTCAAATGATCAGATTTTTCTTCTAAAAATGTATAAAATTCTCGGTAACAAAATAAATGTACTGTTATTTCTTGGTTTTCTTTACTCTTAAAAAATTCTGTTCAAGTTACCGTGTTCACCAAAAATCTTGACAAACATGCACTAATCTTCTTGTAATTTTTTTAAACCTCCATAAAAGCGTGGAAAGGATTCCATTTTTTGAATTAATTTTTTTCACAATCAACTGTTTTTTGAGAGAAATTCACTATATCTGCGACATTTTCTAGCCTTTTATAAAATTTAAAAAATAATTTTTAAACCTTCGTTTAGAATAGAAATAAGTGACTTCAATCAGTCTTTTGGTAAAAGTGTGTACCAATTGCAATCGTTCTTTATGAAAAGCAAAGTATTTCAAATATCACTAACATATATTTTAATTATATATATATATATATATATATTATTTTATACAAGTTTAAAGAGCTTATCCTTCATCCTAATCTGTGAAAAAAAAGTATTTCCTCATTTTGTTTGAAACTGTTAAATTTTGTTGAAGGAATCATTTTCTTCGTTAAATTCTTTTAAATATTTTAAACTACGATATTTAAATGAATAATTGAGATGATATATTTTTATTGCTTCACATGTTTCCAAATATTCCTTTATTGCATAAAACGAAAAAAATAGGTCTTAACTTTATTAAAAAAGGTTAATTGATTTAAAAGTATTCTACATTGGCCTAAAACATGCAATGGACTTATGCAAATCAAATAATTAATTTATCAAATTGAAAAGAACAGAAGAGTGAATACTGACTTCTGCTATATCTCATCTGACTGAGTGATCAAACAACCTTTTGAGCTTGTTTCCTTTGATTAACTTCCTCCCTATAAAGAGAATCAAATGGAGCCTAATCAAACATATCCGCGATGACGATAAGACACGACACTGGACACCCCTTTCAGAAGTAAGAATAAAATATCGGCTTTATGAAGAGAAATCAGATTGCATTGAAACTTTCGTCACTTGTCCAAATTAGCTTTTATGTGAGTCACGTGTAGGTATTTATATTAAGTAACTTCATTACGACTCTGAGTTCGAGACCCAGACTGTCTGAAATTTGTATGTCCTGTCTTTTCTATTCGTATTATTTGAACAATTTCAAAGTAACTTCAGAATTAATTTTTTTCGTCCACTAATAGCCTTGGTGCTTGAAATATTCTATTTTAAAATTATTTTTAAGTAAATGGTATCATAAATCACAAGAGTCACGAACAAGTCTAGACTATAAATGATTTTTATTAAGAATTATTTTAATTGAATTAAATAACTTGGATAAATATAGTGCGCTTTGTCCCTTTTGTGCAAATTTAGGACTTCAATTGGTGTTTCCTAGACATTTCATAGTTAATCACATTTTTCCCCTAATTACTTTCGAATCTATTCAGAATTTTCTAAAAATGGGTTTATCTCATTTTAAACTCATTTTAAAAACTCATTAAAAACATTTTAAACTCTTTAAATATTTCTATGCAGAAATGCCTTTTCAAAGCAATACATTGTAATTAAATACTTTAAATGCTAAGCTGACCTATATGTCGAATTCCAAAGGTAATTTGAAATGACCCATACAAACTATTATTCAAATTGTATTGTTCTGCTTATGGTGTTCACCAACTACCGCATCAAAAGGGCGACAGTGATGTATGTATAATGGTAAATTACTTCCGTGTTTATTTTCCATGACTTTAATATTTATTTCATAGCGATTCTTTTCTTTGACGCACGAACACTTTCAGGAAAGTGGTTTGCAATCATAAATTATTACAAAACTTAGATTGGTCTTCCTGAATCATCATTAGGAGAGTGATTATAAAGAAGTCTGAAATTATAGAATAGAATAATAGAATCTATTATTGCTTTTATTGTTTTTTTTGATAGAGTTTGAGGTTTTGAAGATAAATTTTTTCTTATTGCTTAATTCGATTGAGGCATGCGATTTTAGCTCAAACCGGGGAGGTCAAAGACTTGCTGATATATTTTTCCTTCCCTTTCACCTTTGAATACTATAATTCATTTATCAAGAAACATTAAATTGTATTTTATCCAACTATAATTATTTGAATAAATATTTATATTTTTTATTATACCATTAAGTCATTTCCCTTTCGGGATAAGAGTGACTCGTTGAGAATGGCAGTAATTTGAGGAAGGGGGTATAGATTTTTAGATTGATTTAGAATTCCCATGTTATTTATTCAAATTACACGTTCGTTCCGCAACATTGCTTCGACCCAGGTTGCTGATCAATCTCTTTAGCGATCACCCCCAGTGAAGAGCCTCACAAAGTCATTATGTGAAGTTCCCCACTCGGGCTCATTAGCATCCAAGGTATTTTGTTTCAGACGTCATTCACTCCACTGACACTCTTTTTATAAACTATTTGTCGCCACAATTTTCTGTCCTGGCATACCTGTCTACCTCTCTTCACGTCCATGCATTTTTTCATGCAAGCTCTTGTGTTTCTATGTCTTCTTATGTCTCTTCGAATTAGGGACTCATTTACACATTCTAACCATTCTTTCTGCAGTCTGCCTCTGGGCACACTGCTATTTACTTTACCTTAATACACTTGTTTCATTAATCGTTCGTCTTTCATTCTCTCCACATGCCCAAATCATCTCAAAGAGTTTCTTTCACATATGTCAACTAGTGTCTCCTCCACACCATATTCTTTGAGGATTATCTTATTACTCACTTTGTCCATGAGTGTTTTGCCGCATATCATGCGTAGGAATTTGTTGTTAACCGCGTTGATTTTACTCTTATCCTTTTCTTGATAGGTCCACGTCTCGCTACCGTATGGCACAGTCGGTATGAATATAGAATAATGTATTGTCCTTTTAGCTTTACTTGATATATTTTTACTTCTGATCATGGGCCCTGCTCTACCGATAACTGTATTACCCTCGTTTATATGCCTATCTAACTCCCCATCTATCTTTCCGTCACTAGTGAACAGACTACCAAGATATAGGAACTTATCAACTTGTTCTATTCTGTCATTATTTAGAACAATGTTGCACATTGTTTTCCCTCCTTTCCCTTCAAACACCATAATTTTTGTTTTATTTACGTAAATCTTGAGGCCCATGTTCTTCATGCTTGTATTCAATTTGTTCAAGATTTTTTGCAATTCTTCGATTGACTCTGCCATAAAAACTTATCATCTGCGAAAGCTAACCCACGTACCCTCTTCGTCTCGAGATACACACCTTCTTCGTCGAAAAGGGTCATTCTTAGACACTGTCTTGTCCATGAATATAATAAATAGCCATGGGGACATAACGCATTCTGTTCTAACACCTTGCATAATATCGAACCAGTCACTCAATTTCCCAGTATCCCTTAAACTCACTTTGCTATTAGCATATATTGTTTGTATTGCTTGTAGAACCCATTCATTGACTCCGTATTCTTTCAGGACTTCCCAAATTTTACTTCTATCCACATTGTGAAACGCTCTTTCTAGATCAATAAATGCACAGAAAACTTTTTTCCTTTATCTCAAACTTTTTTCTGTGATCTGTTTTAAGCTAAATATTTGATCCGTACATGATCTTCCTGGTATAAATCCACTTTGGACTTCCCATATCTTTTCTTCTGTTATTTTCATCACCCTACGAATAAGTGCTTGGGATTTAATCGTGTTTCTTGATTGGTGAATTTCACTTCTTTCAGGAAACCAGACTTCTGATTGTATTGCCATTTGTTGTGCTTCTCTAATATCGCTGAGATTTTTGCTTGAAACTCGGTCTGAAAGTTCTTCTCCTAAATTCATGATGTATTTTTCAAGAACTGTTTGCTTCTCATTTTTTATGCAAATTTCTCGTTCGTATGTTAAAGGATTTTTTATTGTACAGCATACAACAGTACATGCATTCTTTGGTTGAATATTGTATTGAAATTCTGCGTACTTTCTACAGCTCCTTGGATTATTTGTAAAAGTTTGGCGCGATAAGGTCCTAGTGATCCAGTAGTTCCAAAATTGGTTCTAAGATCTTCAAAAAGATCATCATAATCTTGGATTGGTAAGAAACGAATAGATATTCCGCTTCTCCTTCGATTTTTTCTGCAATGATCTAGTCTAATAAAACCCCTGGATTTGAGCACTGCGATTTAATTCTCTTGACGAGAGTGTGAAGGGTTCAACTCCTAAATCGTCTAGTCCATTGAATTTTTTAAATTAATTTCACCACGTCTCTCGCAGGGACAGTATCGTTTGTGGTTGATATTCTTTCATTCGACGTTTGTAGAAGCCTGTCTCTAGTAGGGGTGGCTTCATTAAGGGGTTGTTACTCTTTCGTTTGAAAACCTTTGTTGGAGCCTAGATTCAATTTGTTCTCCCTCTAACAACTATTTTGATTCTACAAATAACGCGTTATCGTTATTACCTACTTGAGATACCTCATCGTTCTCCGTTTCGCTTTCGTCCGAAGTAATCAAATCAAAGAATTTTGCTATAGAGCGAATTTCTTCCTTACGCGTATTTAATGCGAGTTCCATGTAGACATTCGATCTGATAATTTTTGTAGCGTGCCAATTATATCTGTATTAGTAGCTACAGGGGGGGTATTTTCAGTCTCTGAAGATGCGTTTTTCTTAATTCCATCCGCCATGGTTTTCTTCTTATTAGTGTGCGTATGTTTGATATTTTACCTAATTGATTGAGTTTCCTACTTCTGTTAGCGGATGTCGGGTGGTGTGTCGCGCCGCGTTATCTAATTTTCATGTCGTTCGGTACAATTAAATACTCGCGTACGCATATATTCTGTAGCGAAGTCAACCCCCTAGCCAGTGACTATTTTCTAACTTAAATTCACTATTTGAAACGAAAGAACTACAACTTTGGCCAAATATTGTGAATGAATCGATGAACGTTTTTTAACGAAAGGCCTTGTCTCGCCCAGTCGACTAGCCCTACGAGCTCTTCGAGACTCGTGACAGAACACTCCTTTTTATTTGAAATTTTTCCTCTTCTTTTTAGTCACTTGAGACTCCCAGTGAAGATAGTTGGTGGCTGCTTCAGTGGATCTACTCGTTCTACTTAGCCAAAAGTTTCAGAGTCCGTGAATTCTGCAATTCCTACGGTGCCAACTTGATTGGGTGACGTCTCGCCCTGTTAGTCTAATTTTTCAAGACAAGGAATCACTGTGAGCCTACATAGTTCAGCCGCTTAGTTCGTGTTTTCCTAAATTTAATTCCATAGAAAGGTTCTTATTGATACTTTATGAGAATGACGTATCAATCAAAAGTATCATGGCATGGATCGCCAATTTATGTGACGGTCTGAATAAAAAGTCACTTTAACTTAATTTCCTGACGCAGATTTGTAGATCTGGTCAGTTAGTTTGTTCGAATGAAATACAAGTTAACACCGTATCAGTCAGACAAGGAATGACTTTGGGACCGAGGCCCTGCTGGGTCGGTCCCGCGATTAATGAGTACAGTCTACTGCCCTTATCATAAAAAAGGAGGGAGTGATATCTATCTATTCTTAGCTTAAGAAACATTCTATTTCAGAAGAGTGTGTTTATAAAGCTAAAATATTTGTACTTATTCTTTCTAGCTTTACGTTTTTCTTTCATCATTAATCAATACCGTATTCTATGACTCACGACGCATCAACCGTTCCATGACTTTTTTCCGTATCAGTGTCACCCTCACCTTGGCCATGACATTGTATTCAAATGTGGCCGTAAACTCTGAGTCAACTATAATGAAGCAACAAGAGTTCTGTCTACCTTCCGAATATTCCGTGATAAGAACATAAAAATAAACTCATTAAAAGCGAGAAGGTGAAAAACTTACCTTCATATCTATTTTAAGATTTTAAAGTATATCTATAAGTGAATCAAATTAAATAAATATTCACGGAAAAAAGTAGATAGTTAGATTCACTTTTATGTATTGTTAACTTGAAGTTTACTTGTTCGCATTGTAGAAGAAACAATTCAAATAGTTTTTGATACTGAATGAGATAGTGATCTCAAAATATACAAAACCTAAACTCAGCATTACTACTTCAAATTGTAAAAAGAAAGATCACTAGAACAAGTAGCTTCAATAACTATTTGAAATAGTACATTTGAACATGTAAACTGTATGAATAACTAATTTTCATAGTAAGCAAAGAATTGTGAGTTTGACTTTTGCAAGTGAGTTCGATCTGCTTTTTCGCATTGCAATAAGCACTGCGCGAGATTGTTAGCCTTACTATTTGAAATTTTAAGTAAGTTCAGCGGCACAACTAGAAACGTATAGGCCCCCTCCGCTACATTTTTTAGGCGGTCCGTTTGAAATTAAAAAAGGACGACCTATAACTTGCTTATCAGTAAAACAACAGATTTTCGCTTCTCAATCTATAAGACAGACCGCGCACTGACATTTTACAAAATTGAATAAATTATCGGAAACTATTTTATAATGTTTTCTCTTTTATCATAATATCAGTTGAGATAATTATTATAAATGAACATAGTGAATAACTCTACTTTATACTTCAATACTGTTTTTTTGTTTTGTTCAAAATTTTCAGAATTTAAAAATATTCTGAAGAATTATATATAAAAAGAATACTTTTCTTACATTCTTTGTACTATGGAATTTTCCGCTTATGATATTTTTAATTTCTTATGACACTAAAAATGATTAGGATTGTACTTGATTAAGCCACCTAGGTTCAAATATTATATTATTTTGAAAAATTTTTTTTAAGTAGAATAATACATTGTTTTCGACATATCATTTTTTGAAACAATAATTAAAAAATAATTTGTAATAAAATTTTAGTTGAAATTAATTTCCAAATTTAACGTATTAATAATTTTTTCAACCTTTTCACATTGATATTTGTAGAAATTACTACCATTTCATGAAAAAAACAATATTTTCTCATTTTTTTCAGATTTTCAACAACAATAAAATCTACCATACTACTATGATATCGCGATCTTTAATATTACAGGGATCACAGCGTAAAAGGAGCTCAAAAAGGGGAAATAGTGTGGTTTTCGCACGAAAAAGAGGAAAATAGGGGAAAGATTAAACATTTATTTTCATATGTCGAAAAGAACAAACAACCTTTTCGTAAGAAATGTTACATTTTTAAATAATTTTAAATGATTTTTCAATGATTTCTGCCATTAATGATTTAGTTTTAAAAATTGGATATACTTAGATCGTTGGAAATCCATCCAGAGTGAAATGAAAAAGTCCGGGAAAAAATAAAATTAGTTAAATACACAATTTTGATATGTTTAACATCATTCTCATAAATATTTCTTTCTAAGATTTGTCATTTCATCCTTCCTATAATTAATACTTTCAATCTAAATTTAAAACAATTGAAATCCGTTAATATCTTCTGTTCTCTTTCTTAAATTTACAATTAAAATTTTTTTTTTAATTACAAAAAAAATTTGCCTTATTTAAAATGTTTTGAAAATATACAAAAACATGTTGTTCGGATTGATTCGAACCTGAAATTGAGTCAGCTTGAACCAAAGAAACATGTTATTATTTTTTGTCCATGGGAAACATTTTTTTCGTGGTGTTTATAACGTTCGAAAATTGCAAAAAAAAAATGAAATCCCAAAAATCCTAATTCACGACAAACATTTTTTTCCGAAAAATAAAAATAAAAAAATGTTTCTTTGGTTCAAGGTGAATAAATTTCAGTTTCGACATATTCAACTTTTTTTTTAAATCTGTGCATATGACTCAATCAAAAAAAAAACATGTTTGTGCACATTTGCAAAAAAATTGTAACTGAGCAAGAAATTTATTTTTAACTTTCGCAATTTTAAATTTTCAACGAGTAAGATAATTTTTGAACAAACTAGTTGAATTGTTGAATTCAGAACATCAGTTTTTAACCAAAAATCGAATAATTATATTTTCGTTTCAAAAAATTAATTTTCAATTGAAAAAACTGAATTTTCTCCCAAATTGTTGAATTTTGAAGCCTTAATGAAGAATTTTCTACAATGCAGTTGATTTTTCAACACGAAAATATGAATTAATAATTAAAAAGTTAATTTTCAACCAAAAATTACAATTGTTAGTTAAAAAACCTACTTTTCAACAAACAAGAAAAAACTTTAACTAAAATGATGAATTTTTAACTAAGAGATGAATTTTTAACAAAGTTGTTCAAAATTCGACCAACTAGTTGATTTTCCCACCAAACAATTGAATTTTCCAGAGAAAATTCAAATTTTCTACAAAACAGTTGAATCTTTCATCCGAAAACACGAATTTTCAACAAGAGTTGAGCTTTCAACCAAAAAAGATTTTCTAGCCATTGAAGAAAAAAAATTGTATTCAAAATTTCGAATTTTAAAGCAAGAAGATTTTTTTTCTACAAAAAAGGACGAATTTTTAACAGATTACATAAATTTTTAACCAAATATTTGAATTTTCAAAATAAAAAACATCAACTTTGAATCAAAAATGGAATTGCTACATTTTCATTTCAAGAAACTAATTTTCAAATGAAAAAACCAATTTTCTACCAAATTATTGAATTTTCATGCCAAAAAAAGTACTTTCTACAATACACTCGAATTTTTAATTTAAAAATATAAGCTTTCATTACAAAAAATAATTTTCAATCAAAAATTGCAATTTTCAGTTTGAAAAAGTGAATTTTTAACAAAGTAGTTTGATTTTCAACCAAAAAGACAGCTTTTCAACAAAATGAATATATTTTCAACCAAATAGTTACATTTTTAACCAACTTTCTGCCAAAAAATATAACTTTTGAACGAAATTTGAACTTGCAACCAAATAGTTGAATTTCCGACTAAAAAATATCAATTTTCAAACACAAATGGAATAGTTCAATTGTGAGTTTAAAAAAATTAATTTTCAACAAAAAAAAGTTTCAACAATAGTTAAATTTTCAAGTAAAGATTTAAAAAAATTAAAAATTGCTCAAGTTGGAACATTTAAAATTGCAGTTGATGAGTTTGGAATATTCCATTTTTTAATTAGGTATTTAACTTTGTACATTTCAACTAAAATGTATTGATCTTCTAATATTTATTTAAAAAATAATATATATTTTGTAACTGTTCCAATTTTATATTGGATAATAACTTCTGTCTGCAGTTTTCACATTTTCAACTTGCTTTAAAATGTTTCATCTTCAAATTTGTTTAAGAGTATTTATTTTTAATGGTCTGCACCTGGAACGTGTACCTTATTTATTCATAAATAATTTATTTAAGTGCTATAATTTCTTTAATTATTATTCAGTAATGGGTACAATTACAAATATCGTATATTTAAAGAGAAAAGGGGAAAAGGGTGGGAAAAGGTTTTTGAGGATATGGGGGGAAAGGGGAATTTCAAGAAAAAGGGGAAACTAAGAAAAACAGGAGAAGACTGTGCACCCTGATATTAATTTCTCAGAACCGAATATTTTTTGTTTATTTTAAACAGTTTTTATTCTAATTCAGCATCCCCATCTCTCATGAGAAAAATTTTATTTGTGCAAAATTTTTTTATTTAAATCACTATTCAACGTTTGTCTCATCTTAAAATAGTGATTTCGATTTTGCATTTGATATATTATTACGATGTTTAAACTATTTTTTATTTATATATCAGTTATGTAAATGAATGTTGCGTTTTAAATAAAGTGAGATGATAATTTTAATTAATTAATTTTAATTTTAACCTAATTTAAAATTCTTAAATTTCAATAAAATCAAATCAAAATTCCAAAACTTTCATTCGAAAACATTTCTTCAAGTCTTAATTTTCAATAATACAAAATATGTACTTTTTAAAAATTGTAATTTAATTCATTTTATAATAATATACATATAAATTACTAATAATATATTTACTGTGTGAGTTAATACTTCTAAGCAAAATATTTTTCCCAAGCTCGTTACAAAATATTAGAAATCATTAGTAAGAGATTGATTAAAAAAATGTTAAGTAAACATTGATTATCATTTCTTAGCTGGCCACGTTTTTCTCAGAGGAACCGCTTGACCGAGAGTTTGTCAGAAAAATCTAAGCGGTTCCGTAGCTCACTAGACTAATGCGTGCGCTAGATTTAGGTTTTAGGACAGGTTTTAGGTAAGTTAGGTGGGGTTCGATTCCCCAGCGGAGGCGATTTTTCAAAGCGTTTGAGCGTGCTATCATATGTGTAAGTCTCTGTGCGTGCAATTGTGTAAGAATAATCGTAAATTAAGTGTAGTAATCATATACAAAATAATTTTTTCCTTTTGAAATCGATCGACATTTTACATCATTTTTGTTGTCGAAAGTTTCGAGCTAATCTATTTATAAATCGTGTATAGAATGCGTGCAGTGCATATATACATAGACATATATGCGTTACAATGCGAAATCGGCAAAGTTACTCTTCACAGAAGTAAGGCGTACTACACGAAATCGTAACTCTTATTCTCCTGAGTGTGGACGGTTACCAAGTGGTGCAGTGCATCCTACTATTTGTAATTGTTCATCCTACTCTTTTAAGAAGTCAGTTCAAATAACCTGAATGCGAAATAGTAATTTTAACAAAATTCACCGACGAAAAGCTGCGGTTCAATTTAAAATAGTTAGAGCTGCTGGTTCACAGAGTTTTTTTAACGATCCACTTTTTTCCGTGTTATATACCCAGCTAACCTGTTACCATCCTGAAAGGTTCCTGAATGATCACATGTTATCAGAGGAATTGTTACTTGTATCTCAGTCTCCTAGCAGGTAACGGCATAATCGCCGTAGTTTACTAGGGAGGCTTGTTTGCAACCGTTCCCTGTCAGACTAGTAACGTGGCGGTAACAGCCGGCAGCGATCTTCATTTATACATATACATTTTGGGTCTAACCTCTATAATGTAATTTCTTTTTCGTAAGGGTTCAGCTGATAAATATCTGTTCTTTTATAAAAGCTTTGTTCACATATTATCTCCCTTTTCTGGAACTTATTTATCGTTTAATTATGTTCCTTTCCAACATTTTTGCAAAAATATTCATAATTATAATTCCGAAATGATGTATATTTTGAGGTTAAGCTGTCATTGCACGTTGCGTTTCCAAACATCACTTTGTTACAAGCATGTGATTACAATGGCGGGATAATGTTACCTGCTTCGCTTGTAATTTGTTACTACTTTGAGTGGGAAATATATTGTCACTGGGTGACCAGCATGGAAGTCACCAGTGACTGGTTTTTTTAATCTTGTTACAATTATGTGACTATTCGGACTAGTAACTGTGTTAGCTGGGTAAGGAGTACTCAGAATTAAACAATTTGATACACATACTTTAAAGATTAAGAATTAAAAAGTAAAAAGATTCTTAAATTATTTACTCAAAATTGAATAATTTGAAAATCTAATGTTTTAATTCCATAACGTCATATTACAGCGTTTACACTTGAATAACAGTTTTAAATTGAAAACCTATACAAATATACATTTACATAGTTTTGGAAATTTTTCAATTTAAATTCGAATGAGTTAAGCATTCAAACATTATTTTAAAGATTGAATGAAAAATGCAATCAAAAAAATCAATTTATATTTCAATTGATGTTACTACCCGATAGTGAAAAATTCTTACTTACATTTTTGATATTTTCGTGTATGTCAATTTAGTATATTTTTGGAGGTCTCAAATCTCTCCAAATGTTTAAACTTCTAAATTAAGGTTCTCTAGGCGATATTAAAAGTTATTTTTAGTGGACCCGTGATTCCAAAAAACAATTACAAAATATACAGGAATTGAACTGGTGCAGAAGAGCTTCTTTAACTCATGTGATTGCAAAACTCGCCTTCAGCTCGCGTTGCAAACTTCACATTCGTTAAAAAAGCTCTTCTACACCAGTTGAGGGCTATATTTTTTCAACAACGTGGAGAAAAGCGAGTTTTGACATATAGAGGAGTTGGTAAATCGCATTTTGTCCACGGAGTTGGCAAAAATAATTTTTTAAATGAATTTAAAGCTTTTTCATTGGTAAAAATACAATTAGAAAAAAATTTGACAAGTTTGGAAAATAATAAATGTAAGCACAGTAAATTTTTGAAAAAATGTATTTTAAATTATCTTTTTTCAGCTGACTCTAAAACGCATTTATAACGTCTCAGGGCTTTTTACAAAGAAAAATACACTAGGAAAAAATTGAGAAGTCTATGTAACCAAAAAACAAAAAGATAGCGTGTTTCCCAAAATGTCATTTTCATAGTTCTCCAAACGATCTTTCCCCACTTTTCTTTGAAAAAAAATTCTACGTTACAAGGCTCTTTACTGATAAAAATACCCTAGAAAAAAACTGGCAAGTCTGAAGAATCAAAAAAAGAGTGGCAGCAAGTTTAAAGAAATAATTATTTTTATATTTTTGGAAAAATTTCTTTCTTGCGTAGTTTTATCAGTAAAAAGCCCTTGGATGTAGAAATGATTTTTAAAGCAAACTGGAAAAGGTTAATTTGGGAAAACACGAACATGTATTTAAAAAAAAAGGCTATCCTTTTCTGTTTTGGTTACATAGACTTATCAGTATTTTTCCTAGTGTGTTTTTATCTGGAAAAAGCCCCTGATGTTACAAGTGTCTTTTAGAGTCAACTGAGATATTCTAAAATTTACTCTGTGTACATTTGAAGGGTGGCATGCCACCCTTCAGTACACATAATACAAAACTCATAGTACAAAAGGCAGTACAAAACAATCAACAAAATCAGAATTTTTTAGGAGAGTGAGAAAGCATTCTACAGAAACGAAATCTCCATGTAAAGACAAAACATAAGTCTACACTCAGCTGCGGATTGCGATAGAAACTTTGATTTTTAATTGAATAAAAGCTCTAGAGATGTTCAGTTCCAGGTAAACAAGGTTTTCTGTAAAAAGTAATTAAATTTCCAGAAAACCGACCAAGAATTTTGAGATTAAAATTTCATGGATTTTCAAAAACCGTTTTGGATAGCGATTAAAAATCGAATATTCAATCTTTTGCCAGAATAACAGCACACTTCTGAGATATGGGGATTAGGGCAGAGTAAAAATGATCAAATTAGTCGAATCGTTTGAGTTAAGCGAAAAAAATGTATGGTTTGACATCCGAAAAAAGTAAAAAAAAAAAATTGAAATCAGATAATATCTTCTGTTCTCATTTTTAATTTCAAAATTAAAATTTTGGAAAATTCCAAAAATTTTCCCTATTGCTTCGAAAATTATGGCGAATTTCTTTTATGTACAGTTTTTGCTAGTGAATGATAATAAAAAATTATAAATTGGATAAAATGATGCGCGCGGCTGTCCGATCTTGCGCTTCGCGCTCGGACGTATTTACATTGCGCTTTACGCTCGGTTTCTCTAGATTTTTGAATTTCGTGTTCGACTTCGATGAACAAAAAAAGTTTATTTGCAAATATTATAAAATTATCAAAACCTCTATATATGAAGTAATTCTATCGACCTTAAAGAACACATTCTCATCCAGACACTCGCGCTTCGCGCTCGATATTTGATTTGAAAATCATTTGAACCTTGCGTTCCACGCTCGGGTCTGTGCACCTTATGATAGAAACAAAAAAGTTTGAGCGCACTTACGGCGCGCGATTTGGTCGTTGCGCTTCGCGCTCCGAAGTACATTGATCGCGCACTTTGTCTTTCGTGTTATATGCTCTTCATATATAAATTACTAAATTTTTATTTGATTTCAAATGAAGAATAATTATATAATTTGGGCGACAAATTTTATTAGTTAAAATGTTATTTTAGCTTGTGCCGTTTTTCAAAAAAGTTATTTTTTTCATTTTGAATGTATTCTTATAACAAAAATTGATTACAAATTTGTAAATCTTTTTTGAATGCACAATTTTTGTTTATTCATCTGTTTTCGTACCTTGCATCGTTTTTCCAAAAATTTGATTTTTTTTACTGTCAACGTTATTATCACGAATGAAACAAAGACTACACATCCTATCGAAACATGATTAATAACAAACTTGTATCTATCTTTTGGATGAACAAATTTTGTTTCTCTCATTTTTTTCGTAGCTTGTGTTATTCGTCTACAAATTTAATTTTTCTATTTTCAATGCATGTTGTTTGTCAATTCATATTTTGTCGTATCTTACATAGTTTGACAGCAAAATGGAATTTTTCATTACTTTTTGTGCGATCAAAATTTGAATTTTTGATTTTTCAAAAAATTCTTATAAAAATGTTGTAGAGTGTTCAAAAAGCAACGTTTTTCTCTTCCTGACTTTTTTCATATCGTGCGGTTTTTGGCTTAAAATGTTCATTTTCAGAAATTCATTATGAACAATTATGTACAAATGTACATAGTATTAATTATAATATATATAATATATATATAATATATATATTATATATTAATTATTAATAATTGAATTATTTCTAACAAGCTGTATTTCGTCGGCTTTGCCCCACACCGGAGGGCAAAGTATGAATTACTTTCTTGTCTGGATGAGAATGTGTTCTTTAAGGTCGATAGAATTACTTCATATATAGAGGTTTGGATAATTTTATAATATTTGCAAATAAACTTTTTTTTTTCATGGAAGTCGAACACGAAATTCAAAAAGCTAGAGGAACCGAGCGTAAAGCGCAATGTAAATACGTCCGAGCGCTAAGCGCGAGATCCAACAGCCGAACAATACTCTACTGAAATTTGTACGTAGAACCGCGATTTATAAATGTTTTTTATTATATATATTAATTATAATATATATAATATATATAAATTACATAATAATATATAATATATATTATAAATAATTTTCATGTACATACATTAACTGAAATTTGTACATAGAGTACAGCCGAATTTTAAAAATTTGATATAAAACGTATTATCAATCGTTTGTTTTTTGGAATTTTGAAAATGCTATAACTCCGATAATTTTTTTTTATCAGTAAAAGTCATCAGGATATTTTGTTCGTCTTTTTGAGTACTACTGATAACCGTACATAGAATTTCCAAATCTTAAAACAAGTGGTCTCAAACATTTTCAAAATGTGCTCACTTTTTGAATTTTTATCCAAAATAGTTGGTTAACGAACTCTTTCTTTCTTTGTAGGCCTCAAAGAAGTTTGCCAAAGCACAATCCAATCGGATCAATCTTTCGAAAGTTATCGTGCCTACATGATACTACAGACTACAGACTACAGACAGACAGACACCTTCGTAAAAATCGTTTTTTTTACTCAGGAGGTCTCAAAA
Organism: Andricus curvator; assembly: GCA_932195095.1. Taxonomy (NCBI): domain Eukaryota; kingdom Metazoa; phylum Arthropoda; class Insecta; order Hymenoptera; family Cynipidae; genus Andricus; species Andricus curvator. Next base: position 166,824 of record CAKNYM010048870.1, read on the forward strand.
CGTGGAGATTTGATGAAAACCGACAGTCAAATTTTACATAAAACTAATACCGTCTCATTAGAATGAGAATGTAAAAAAGTTGAATATGTCGAACCTGAAATTTCTGAGTCATTTATTGATATTACGATTTCCAATATTGTATAATATGCATAATTAGTGAAAGTTGAAATGTATGAAACAGGAATTATTACGATAATTGGACAAATATTTGTGACAATAGTCAGAAAAAACTTAGTTTACTTTAATTTCAGAAAAATCGTCCAACCATTAGTATATAACATTTTTCCTGGTAACAAAAGTGTAAATTATTCAACTGTATGTTGAGTTTTATAATTATAAGAAAATATAAAAAATGATTTTGTATAATATAAGTTATTCTTTCTTCGTCGTATTTATGTATATTGCTATTTCAAAAAATTTCAGTGCTGAAGAAACCAATAAAAGTCTTGTTAAAGGAAAATTTGGTTTTAAAATATTTTTTCTGGTGCCCAGGTTTTAAATTTGTAATCATTGAGAAACTGTTCACGGGTACAATCATGCTCTTATATTTGTTCTTAAGAAATAGTTTTTCATGACTTTTATCAGCGCCAAATATTTTTTATAATCGGATAGAAAATGCTAGTTTAGTTCTTTGCATTAGCTACTATTTTTATTCATAACGTATTTCTCTAATACTAATATGTATATGTATATTCTTAGAAAATCATGATCTACGAAAATCTCAATTTTTCCGTGAACTTGATGCTCGCAACCTCTAAAAAATTTGTTTCAAATCAGAAAGATTTAGGAGAGTATTTTCTCCCCCAGAGTAACAATCTGTCGCGATAGGACAGCCGAAAAATAAAAAAAAGTTGTTTTCTGAAGCACTCTAATATATGATATGTCTCGGTCTTGAATTATTGATCATTTTCCCCAAAGAGCTCAAAAATCTTCATTTATCCCAAAAATATTTAACACTTGATGAAATAAGTTTTGAAAAAATGTGTTGTCCCGTAAGGGTGAAAAATTAAGTCCCTTTTTTAGCTGTTCTGCATTGAACATTTTTGTATCCCTTTTTGTCCAAAACGTGATATTAAATATTTTGTTTTGAGTATTTTCTTCTCAATTGGGATTTTAGTATAGAAATGTGAGCAGTCAATCTCCGATTTAACAGACGATTTTCTTTCTTTCCTAATAAACTTGAATATCTCGGCACAGCTTGAGAGGCAAATGTCCCAATTTGTATTTCTTCGAATTTCCATGCATATCCCCCCCCCCCACAACACCAAGTCGCGTTTTTTTAAATTTTTAAATCGATTTCAATTTTTCAGTTATGTAATAATTAATGATCCTGAACAAAAATAGTTGTTTAAACAATGTATTGTATAACAATATTCTTTTAGAATAATGCTAGAAAGTTGTGGTTTCTTCTGCAATTTTCAACTTTTTGTCCACTTTTCACGTGGAAGTTGACAATCTCAAAGTGATACTGACATAAAATTGGTCCAGGCTCAACCGCGGATTGAGATAAATAATTCAATTTTCAGATTAAAAATAAAATAGTATCATGATTTCAAGATGACTAATTTTTCAATACGGGTAAACAAAGTTTTATGTAAAAAAGTTAGCCAATTCAGAGAAAATCGACTAAGAATTTTGAGCCTTAATTTCATGTGTTCTCAAAATCGGCTTTGGATAGCGATTAAATAATACATTTTCAAGTTTTTGCAAAAATAAAAACCATCATTCGAAATACGGGAATGCTGAATAAGAATAAAAAAGATTTTATCCAAAAAGAATGGTTCTGTTCCGAGAGAATCTAAATTAAGGATCGTGTGTATTTTTTTCCTAAAAATCTGAAAAAATAACAAAATAATTTTTTTCATCAAATGACAACAATTTCAAGAAATATTAATGCCACAAGGTTGAAAAAATAATTACTACGTTGAAATTGTAACTAATATTTGTAATAAATTTGGTTTTTCAAATTATTCTATCAAAGAATGATTTAGTTAAAAAATCTTTTTTTTTTTAATTGAATTCTATAGTTGCATCAACTGTCAGGGTCATGAGCGACTGTACCATAGAGTTAATTATAAAATGTAGGGTATCTGTGGGGTAGTATACCTTGGGACAGAAGTGATGGTTTCTGAAAACACATCTTAGCCTCGCTTCCTGCTTTGGGAATCGAACCCGCGCCAGCGTGGCTGCCAAGGCTGCAGTGTTGGAACAAAAGACAATCACGAAACCATCTAAGCCACGATGACTCCCTAACATTCTTTTACCAATATGTGTATTTGATTTTTTGAGAATTTTTCATGCAATAAAACCATTTTCGATCAAATTTTTAGTTATCTGGTTCTGTACTGCAACCCTTCAATTAATAATACATTTTTGGAACAATAATTTTTGTTCACTTGAATTAATTATTACCTCACTCTCATTGAAAAGTGGACAAAAACTGGAAAATTTCAGAAAAAAACCCACAGCCTTCTAGTATTATTCTAAAAGGATATTATTATAAATCATAAATGCATACATAGGGAAACTTGGGAAGCGCTTATCAGCAATAAAGATATAGAGGGCGCATGGACTACGCTACGGAATATCATTTTTAAAACTGCAATTGAAATGTGTGGTACGGCGGTTTTAGGAAGAAAGTCTGGTGACGCATGGTTGAATGATGAAATTAAGGCAGCCTGACAAGAAAAGAAAGAAGCGTACGAGAGGACGAATGGTTAGAATGTGTGAATGAGACCTTAATCCGAAAAGACATAAGAAGTCATAGAAACAGGAGAGCTTGCATGAAAAAATGCATGGACGTGAAGGAAGCTAGAGAAATATGCCAGGACAGAAAAGTGTGGCGACAAATAGTTTATAAAGAGAATGTGAGTAGAGTGAATGACGCCTGAAACAAGACCTTGGATACTAATGGGCCCGAGTGGGGAACCCCACATAAAAACCTTGTGAAGCTCTTCACTTCGGGTGATCGCTAGAGAGATTGATCAGCAACCTGGGTCGGAGCAGTGTTGCTGAACGAACGTGTTATTTAAATGAATAACACGAAAATTCCAGATCAATATAAAAAATCTATACCTCCTTCCCAACACTACTATTTTCCAACCGAGCGAGTCACGCCTACCCCGAAAGGGAAATGGCTTAATGGTATAATAGTAATAATAAATTGTTGAAACAATTTTTTCTGCTCAACTTAATTGATTATTGCTTCGCTCTAACTGAAAAGTTGAAAATCAGTTAAAAATTCGGAAAATCCGCGACTTTATAACTCTATTCTATGAGAAAATTTCTATAGACAATAATAAATTAGTTAAACATTTTATTTAAACATTTAACTACCAGTACACGGAGAAAAATGGATGTTTAAATGTAGATGTTCAAAGGGTAAGAT
>CAKNYM010048870.1:180211-216263 GCA_932195095.1 Andricus curvator
GATACCAACACCAGTGTTTAAAGTTACCTATGCCAGTGTCTAAAGTATCTCATCTCGAAAGTGCGCATGCGCAACTTTTTCACCAGTGCCTAAAGTAAGCCATCTTCAAACTGCGCATGCGCGAAAATCATTCGCACACAGTCTGCTCAAATAAGGTCCTTTAGGCACAATTTAGAAGCATGAAAACGTCAACTTTAGAGGTGGGTGTTGCAAAATAGTTATTTTTGATACAAGTGCGCAAAGTAGGTGATTATGTGCATGTGTGTGAATTTTGCAGCATAAGACGCATGCGAATTATGCAATCACACGAGTTAACAATCACATTCTTACTTTTAGTATTTTAATTTAGTGTATTATTAAGCCTATTTGCTTAAAATAGCAATTTGTGATACACAAGAATACTGTCCGACTATTGGAACACATGCTGTCCGCTCACGAAAAATCTTGTCCGACCACTGGTGTTTTCTTAACTTTTTCCAGAAAAACCTTTCTTTCTTTTAAAATAGAATTTGACTTAAAAATAAATAGCAGAAATAACTTTGTAAATAAATATAGGGTCTAAAAATGTGAATCTTTGTTTGAAAAAAGTTACAAATAAGTCCCTACAATGATTTAAATATGAGGGTAATGCTATTTGTCCGACTACTGGTACGTTTACCCCATATGAGTTATTTGTTTGCGTCTTCAAGGCGCATCGATTGTCCAACTGAAGAGTCTTTCACGACCTACCATATAACCTACCAATATCGTCTTTAAGTTTCTTAATAGAATTATTTACTTTGTTCTTAGTAGGATTTTTTTTTAAATAGGGAATATAAGCTTATTGCATTTAATGTAATTATTCGCGTCTTTGAGACGCGTAAATTCACCTATTGTCAAACTTTCGATGATCATTCTTAATCAATCATTAGCGACTTTGAAAGTTCTTAAAACACGTTACATTGTTTATATGAAGAAATTTTTTTTTATTTGGAATATAACACTACCGTAAGTTAAAAAGTTGTTCATTTTGGCAGCACATATCGATTGACTTTTTGATGGGCTCTGATTTTCTGAAAATAAGATTTTCGGCAGACAGAAACATAAGCTTGAAAAATATTGAAAGTATTTATTTTTTTCTTTTGTACAGAAAAACCCCCCTCTATGAGGAAGCAAATTTATTTGATACCTATGAGGAAGAAAAATGCTGATAACATCAGCGCTATTTATGTGAGGATTCGAACTTATTTTGGGCAAGGGGAGGAGGGGGAAGATTTGCGTGAAAATTCTGAGAAAAATAATTTCCAATGCATTTTTGGATAACCAAAATGTACAACGTATATACATTGTTCATGTATAAGAGTTGAAATATAGTTCACAGTAAATCCCAGAAATATTATTTGTCTGGAGTTGGATAAAAACGCTTCAAACAATTGAAAACCACAATTATCCGAAGTCAGATAATTTTTATCACGAGGCAGATGAAAATTATCCGTCGTCCGATAATTGTTGGTGTCAATTGTTTGCAACGTTTTTATCCAACTTCAGATAAATTATATCCCTGGGATTTACTGTGTTATCATTCAGAATGAACCCTCATTACTGTCTACTTGAGAAATGGCAATCAGCTCGAGGCTCTTGCAGCCAAAGTCGTTCGAAGTACATACATGCCAAACTTTAAACGGCAACGAAAGTAACGAGGAGCCCGCTGCTTGAAGGTCCTCGTCCAGCCAATGGGATTCGGGATAAAAGATGCAAATGAAGTTATTTGAGCCTGTGTCGTTGTTTCAACCTTTCTTTCCTTCGTATTCTTTTTTCTTTTAAAAAAGGGTCGGAGAAGCTTTAACTCAGGATAAAGACTCCACGCAGAGTGCCTGGAACGAAAAAAAACAATCGCAAAAAGGATAATAATCATGTTCGACACTGCAGGTGAATGTTTCCCTGGCAGAGGAGTTGATATTGCTTTATCGTTTGTGGAATTCATTACCTTCACTTTTATCTGCAACAAATGGTAATTAAGAAGTAAAAATATTTGTCAGAATTTTTCGTTTTTTAACAAATATTTTAAGGCGAGATACCACTGTATCTTAATAATTATTTTCTTTTTTTCTTGTGGATAATTTTCGATATGCAATATAATAATATAATAAATAAATTTCCAGATGGAATTTTTAGTACTTTGTTTTTTTTTCGAAAATATAATTCTTAAATTGCGTGAACAGTATTTTGTTATTCTTTTTGAATGTATGGCGTGAAATCTCAAACTTTAGGTACATGAAATTCAACAATAACAAATTAGCAAGCTATGAATTGTTCAAATATGCAAAACTCTCAATTTTAAGACTTGTGAATAAAAAGAATCTGAAGTTGCAGCTTATAAGAAAATGTAGGTTAACGACGAATCTCGGACTTTTGGCTCCAAACGTTAATATTGCACGAGTAAATATTTTGTATGAATACTCAGCAATTACGTAAGATTTTTCCAAATTTTTAGGGAGACTTTTCTAGATATGACAAAGAGTTCTACTCAAGATTTCAAAATGTTCATTTTGCTAAAAAACTTTTAACTTTAAAACCAAATACATGTTGACTTTTTCATTGAAATAATTTAAAAGTAGGCGAATTCGACGCAAATTTTTCTAATGTTTCAAATGAATCTACTTGCAAAGTCGTAGATTCAGTTTCTGTACAAATATTTATCTTTGGAGTAAAGAATAAAATTTCAAACTCATTTAATTAATGAATTACATTTCTCCTATTTATAAGAAGCTTTATACTGAGTGATGCTGATTTTGGCTAATTTATATTCAAAGACAACGCCACACTTTGTCATTCTAAAACTTTGAGTTCCTTAGTTTCGCTATCAATGTTTGATCAAAATATATTATGGAATATTCTTTCTATCGATTAGGATAAAATTCATCCCTTCGTTTCAATTTGAAATACAAAAGCATAAGTATCCTTTTATAATAAATCATTCACTGACAAGCAATATTATTTGACAAGGAAATTCGATAGTCCTTTACTTCGTGCGGCTAAACGAATTTCGTATAAGAAAATATTCTTCCACGTAACTACATTGATGCGAATCACATTAAGCAAATGATTAATGTGAAGGCGTATTTACTCCCCGTCCCCGATTAAATTTGGAAATGATCAAATTTTAGTCCCTTGAGAAAAGAGAAAGTGATATGCAGACATTGAGCGCAAGTATAGTTATCACAAAATCTTGACGTGTCCACAAGTAAATTCATGAACAAGACGCATGTAGGTCTAAGCACGATTACAAAGTGGGTGAATGTGATCAGTTTCGTCAAGATTTGAACCGAGACATACATATTTTCCCATAATAAATAAGGAGGGGAAAAATTAAATACTGTAATAAAATTCATTAATATGAGCAAAAAATCTGCATAGGTACCATATTGAATTCAATATAAAAACCTTAAGATTTCAAGTCAAAATATATTGCATTTTTAATAAAATAGTTGATTTTTCAACTAATATACACTGGATTCAAGTAAGCTGGGTTGACGGCGTTCCCAGAATTTCAGTACTCGGCATTTTGGTGATGCGGAAACCGCGGGACCAAAAAATAGGCGGTGCTCAATCATGCGTGACCAACAGTAGCGTAGCGACAAAGCGGGCAGTATATGCATGCGTCCAAATGCATCAGAAATGGTTTAAACGGCCCTGAATGTTCACGTTTGGATTCCCTTGATTTATGTCGCAGGCTACTGTAGGCTATGCCCAAAACCGTATATAAATCCAGAGTTCAGCGTAGTTGAATTTTTTACCGAAAGCGATGAATTTTCAATGGAACAGGTGAGTTTTCAAGCTAAGAGGACGAATATAAAAAAAGCAGTTAACTTTTACACCCATGAAGATACATTTTCAACCATGAAAGATGCTTTTTATATGAAATAGTTGAATTTTCAACAAACAAAAAAATGAATTCTAACAAAATAGTTCAATTTTCAATAAAATAGTTAAATATTCAACAATATAGTAGTTGAGTTTTTAATGGCATAGTTAAATAACCGACTACAAAGATGAATTTCCCACTAAATACTTGAATTAAAACGAAAGCAAATAAATATTTACTAACCAAACAGTTGCATTTATAAACTAATAGTTAAACTTATATCTAAATGATCGGGTTTTCAAACAACAAAGATTAAACTTTAATCAAAAACAGCTGCCTTTCCAACAAAATGGTTGAATTTAAAACAAAATAATTAAATTATTATCAACATAATAGTTAAATTTTTAACAAAACAAGTAAATTTTTAAGAAAATAATTAAACTTAGAATTTCGAACGATCGGAATAGTTGATATTACAACAAAAATCTATTTTTATTTTGTATACCTCATCAGGGTGTCAAAAACTATCATTGCGTGAAATTTAAGAATTTTCTCTTAATTTAGAACTTGCAACGAGTTTTCTAAACTAATTGCGTTACTATTTTTATTTCAAATTTTTGAAATTTTAAGGAATACTGCTTGAAATAAGGATACACTACATTTTATCACCCTGAGGATGGTACCAGGGCTTTCGGGCTTTTAGGTAAAAATCTTATTAAATCACATGGGTTTTATGGAAATTGACAGAATTTGAGTCAATTAGCTTTAGTTCCAGCAGCAATCAATAACTGATATTGTATGATGGACGTAAATCGTGTCAGAATTAGTATTTTTAGGAATGTACGGGAGTGATTACATTTTCAAAACTTTAATTCACGTCAGAACTGTGATGGGATAATAAAAATTTGAGTTTCTACTTTGTATGTACATAATTCAATATTTAGAAGCAATAATAATTGTGTGCTGTGTATTTTTTAATATGTACGGGCGTGATTACATTTTCCAAAGTTTAGTTGGAAAATTTATATAGGATTTTTTTTTGCGTTTAACGTATACTCCAATATTTGGAAGTAATAACACTTGTGTGCAGGTATGTTTCAGAAAACAGACGAAATTCAAATTTGTGTAGACTGTAGAAGAACTTAGAATAGAGTTAAAATCAAATATATATAGATAAATATTTATAATTTTTCTGCCATAAGAAAATGAAAATTGGTAAAAGCTAAAAAAAATTTACGAATCTTTGAAAAAACAAATTGTGCAGAAGCACCAGACGATCGAGATTGAAGCGTTTGTCTGGCCATAACATTCCGTATCCACTTTTATATTTCGGAGCTTTAGAAAAGGCCGAAGCGTTCCTCATAAAGTTTTATGAAAATCGTAAAAATTCACATAAATGTCGAAAATATCTAAAAAAAATACACTTCACTATAAGTAAAAACTCGCACTTCATGGAGGAAGTATAACCACCCAGTGTTTCAAAATGAAATTAGAAGTGTCAATTGTTCATTAAACTGAACTTGGCGTTTCACTAGGATCTTATAGGTTGTACTATTCCTTATTCTAGAGGTCAGGATATATACGTGAATAAGGTTTCAACAAAGCAACTTTTCTGAAGGAAAATTGTATTCTTTTTGTAGGCAGTAATAATTGATTATATGATTATCATAACATGATTGTGGTTTTGGATTAAAAGGTTCTTGTCCGGGAAAAGTTAAAAATTCCAGCTGATGAGGGCTTGGTCTCGGAACGGGCAGAAGGCCAGCGTAAGTTGCTGCTAGTATCGCAGAAAACATAATTAAAATTAACGAAATTCCCCTCATGTTATGGAAGGTTTAGCTTTAAGTAAAAAGAGAACTATTTAGAAATTTTGAACAATTCTAACAAGATTAAATATTATATCAAAATTATCAAGTACACACCAAAAAAATAGTGTTAGCTGTCTATCAATACCAGCAGATTACTATTGAGTAATTATATTTAATGCATCTTTAAAATTGGAAGAAAAAACTTGGAGGATAGAGAAATAATCTTAAAAATGAAAAAAAACATTTCTTATAGAGTATAATTAAGACAATTCCGTTTCCCTAGCCTCTTCTCGTTCCCACTGGTTAATATACTGCACGTCTTTCGAGATCAGAAGGATTCTTATTATACATCCCAAAAAATTCTAAGTGATTGCTTAGAATTTTCGGGGGAAGTACCTACATCGATGTACTTCCCCGCTATTTTGAGTTCGTTTGTAAATTAATGTAGATTTACATCCGCTATCGAACATGTTTTCGAAAAGTAAGTGTAAAAATCCTTATATTTCAATGATAATAAACAGCTTCTGTAAATAAAAATTCGGTGAACCACCGTCTTATCAGCAATGCCAATGCAAACCGTAATTATAAATACCTAATTATATATTTTTTCGAAATAATTTTGTGAGAGAAAAACACTTCTTGAATTTTTCTTTATTTACTTTAACGAAATGTTGTACATGAAAATTAATGTGCAAAATACTTTTTATAAAAAAGTTCGGTAATCAAAATAATGATCATGAAAATATTACCAAATGCTAATTTCTCTAACAAGAAGTTTTTTCTTACTGACAAAAAGAATTTATTTTAAGATACAATTCTGATAAATAATTTGGAGTGGATAGACTGCTAGTGCCGGCAAAAAAGTTCCCTGTTGGTACCAGTAAAAAAACATTTCCAGCACACCAAACTGACCGTCAGACATTTTAGAGTGAGACCATGTGATTTAAGAGTTATTTTGCCAAATTTTGGCATTTGACGCGTTAGACGGAACGTTTTATGTATATATCGCACTTTATCGTCGATTTCCCGTGCAGAAATTTTGATCTGGCCCCGATCGGGGCCAGACCGGGCCAAATCGGGCCCAGATCGAGGATTCTGATCGGGGCCAGATCGCGGATGAAACACACGCCCAGGCCGGGGCCAGGTCGGGACTCCCGATCGGGAAACCCGGTCGGTGCCCGATCGGTACCCGATCAGTCTCATTATAATCCATTTTATGAATTTCGCGAATAAAGAGCAAATTATAAATTATAAACTATTATTTATTTAAAACCAAAATAACATACATTTAATTTAAGTAAACTCGAAACTAGTGCATGGTCCTCTCCTTTCGACGGCCACCCCAATCTTTGGAATTTCCAATAATGGTTTCAATGTTGCTTAGAGCCTCCTCCTCCGTGATTTAAAATTTAGCACAAATAACAGCTGGAAATATATGTAATGGCATCATTATTTTGAGTTAAAATTAAAGTAGTACGGGCACCTCAAGAACGGGTTTCAGACAAAAATGTTTAATTATACTTTTAAGAAACGTAAGATTATTGTAGATGGTATAAATTGCCAGGACAAGGTTTGCTTTTTATGAAAAAATGTTATATAACCTGAAATAATTCATAGGATGAAAATTCATCTTTTCGACTTAAAAATTCAACAATTTTGTTGAAATTAAATGTTCTTGTTGTTGTTAAAAATTTGTCTTTTTTATTAAATTCAACTGGTTGATAATTCGTTTTTTTTTCATGAAAATTAGTTTTGTAAACTGTAATTTTGACGATTCATCTATATGGTTGAGTATTTGACTTTTTGGCTTAAAAATTTAACTACATACTTTATTAAAATTTCGTCTAGTTTCTTAACGTTGGAAGTTGAACTACTTAGTTCAAAATTTTATTTGTTTGTTGACAAATCGTCTTTTATTCAAAAATTGAACTATTTTGTACAAAAATCTATTTTTGTTGGTTGAAAAATGAATTTTTTCAATTGAAAATGTAACTATTTCATTTCTGGTTGAAAATTGAGTTTATGAGTTCAAAACTCGCCTTTTTGTGGTAAATTAATGTCCCTGGCTGAAAATTCATCTATTTTCTGAAAAATTTGTCTTTTTAGGTTGAATTGAACTGTTTTTGATTTAAAATTAACACCTTTTTTGACTAAACATAAAAATTAATTGGTTAAAAGTTGAAGTTTAAATTCAAACTTATTCATAAAATTTGTCTTTTTAGGTTGAAATGAACTGTTTTTGATTTAAAATTAACACCTTTTTTGACTGAACATAAAAATTACTTGGTTAAAAGTTGAAGTTTAAATTTAAACTTGTTCATAAAAATGAAACAATGTGGTAGAAAATGACATTTTTGTTGAAAATTCATCTTTTTTGTTATACATTTAATAATTTAGTTAAAAATACATATTTTTGGATTGAAAATTCAACTAATTAGTTGAAAGTTGAACTACCGTGTTAAATATTTACTTTTTTAAAAAAGAGTCACCTCTCTGGTTGAAAGTTAAACTTTTTTGTTAAAAATTTGTGTTTTTTTGTTGTTAAAAGTTAATTTCTTACCTGCAAATTTAACTATTCCATTTTTGGTCTTCATTGACAATTCATCTATTTGTTTAAAGATTCAACTTTTCGGGTTGAAATTTCAACTGTCTTCAGAAAATAAGCCTTTTTACTTTAAAACTGAACTATTTCGTTAAAAGTTAAACTAAATTCTCCAAAATTAGCTATTTTTGCTTGACAATTCAAATATTTGATTGTTAATGCAACTGTTTGGTTGAAAATAATTTATTTTAGTTAAAAATTAATTTCTTTTTGTTGAAAATGTATCTTTTTGGGTTGAAAATTCAACTTTTTTGTTGATAATACAATATATTTCGATTTCAAATTATAGGGATCTAAAGTGTTTCACATTGAATTCAATATGCGGTATTTTCAAAAACAATCCAAAATTGGTAAAATAATTTAGATTAATAATGATTAAACTGGTCCCGAGAAAATAAAATAAAAACAGTTTTTCAAATTTGACAAGCGCCCCACGTGCTCTCAGAACCGTTACGTGTCAACGAAACAAAAAAAAAAGTGTAAAAAGTATTCAGTAAATTACCTTGCTCTTCCTCCTTGGCCCAAACGTAATCCACAAGAAAAGGCAGGAGAATAAATCCTGTTGCTAAATTTCCCATTTTGCATGGTCCACATTGTTTTAACTGTTTCAACGTGGCAATTGATCACCCATCATGTCACTCACATTCGTCAAAACTGAATAAAAGATAACAAAGATGGAATAATAAGACTACCGTGTAATAAGGAAGTAATTGTGAATCTACTATTCATACCTGAAACAGCGTTGATGTCAGTCAGAAATTGACTTTTAAGTGGATCCAAATTTTCTGGCTCGTCCGAATTAAAAAATTGAACAGATTGGTCAATATTAACTTCAGGATCACTTACATTACCATCTATAATAATTTCATTTACATTTGTTGAGAAAAGTCAAGTTAATTTATGGTTAATTTATTTGTGGTTAGGTGCCAATGTGCCGCAGAGCGTAATAATTACTTACTTTCATTTTCCTCACGCAGGTTTCGAGGTATACTGGGCTAGTGCTCGATGCATCCGAAAAAGTGGCGTACTTGCCTTAGGCATTTTCAAAAGTAAAATATAATAGAATATTACAAACGAGTAATATTCGAAATTCACTGCACATCAAAAAACAATACCCAGCACTAATTCTGTGAGCGCATCGAGATGGCGTTTCAGTAGGAAATCGGTCTGGCCCGGTCTGGCCCAAGTATGGGCCACAGAATTGTACCGATCAGGGCCAGATCGGGAATCCCGATCGGGGCCAGATCGGTATTACGTACGAAATCGGGCGATTTCTGCACGGGTTGCGACTAAAGAATTACGATTAACGTTTCATGGGAGCGAGAAGGCACTCCTGTCACTGCTCACAAAAATATTGTTCGTCACACCCCTAACCCTTTCTAACGACTGGTCTCAGAAATAATGTTGGTCAAACCACTACCCCTTTCTAAGGTCTCTTAGGGGACGAGAAGGCACCCCTGTGATTGGTTACAGAGATTGTGTTGTTTAAACTGCTTCACCTTTCCAACGTCTCGTGGGGGAGGGAAAAGCACTCCAGTGACTGAATAGAGAAATAATTTTGGTCAAACCCCTACCCCTTTCCGGCGTCTCGTGGGAGGAGGGCGGAAAGGCAGCCCTGTGACTGGTCACAGAAATAATGTTATGTTGAATAATAATAATAATGCAATTATTTACTATAAATGTAATAAAAGATATAATAAAAATGTAATAATGTACAATAATATCATGTAATAATGTACAGGTTGGGAAGTTTTTTGCCGGTACCGGCAGACCATCCACTGCCTAAATAATTATTAATATAAATATTCAGCCTGCATGCCAACACCATGAAAAATTGAAGAATTATATTTTTGAAACAGACAATATGTACCTTCTCGAAAATAAGTGCATTTACCCTATACAACAGGGAAAATAAACATGAAATTATATGTGACAATTGAAGCCATTGATGGAAAAAGGGTTCGTAGGCCAATGGGAACTTTTACCACTAATGGTTTAAATCAACTCAGATACGCGTCTCCCGGGTAAAAATATTTGGTCTTGATTTTGTCTTGAATGTCCTCAATATGCCTTTAGGACCATGATGTCTGGTTCCGTCTCACCAGCTAGACATTGGAGATATACAGACTTCTCTTGCTTGTCTTGATAAATATACCGAATTGCTCTTAAAGAACATTATATTACCAATTTGTGGCCTTAACATTTCCCAGGGTCAAAATTAGAGAAGTTTTAGTTTGTAAATTTTATTGTCCATTATACTCCGACCTCTATAGACTATGGACCCCATCAGCAGGGCCTGCTATTTCCAGGAATCAGGTAGCTAGGTAAGGACCAAACAGTTGACATGTCTGTCTCAACAACTGGAGGCATATAAAATTTTCCATTAAAAGATTAAAACTGTCATTTTCTAGAAGTATTTAGTGAACTGTTGGAGATAGGAAAAAATGGACAATATTTTTAGATTCGCCATCGGAACAACATAATTATTGCAGATAAATAAACTTATTAATACATAAACAATAAATGTCATGAAGATTAATATTATAAACATTCTTTATAGTTTGAAACGGATTAGTGCTGACCCTTAAGAACTCAAAAATAGTCTGGTTCCGTCTCACGAGCTAGACATACAGAATGACTTGGAATTGTCTTGGATTAGTCTTTACCCGAGACAAAATCAAGACTGTGAAGTTTATTGGAATATAATAATAAATGATTGAATAATTGTACTTATACCAAAAGAAAGTTTCTATAATCCCTAGAAAAGAGTGTGAAGTTTACAAAACATAATAGCAAAGACATTTTTCCTATGTTTATTCTACGTATTTCGAATTTTTCCCACAGAAAATAGGAAAAACTGCCATTGTCGAAAGAGCAAAATAAAAATAAGTTCGCATTCACTGTTTCATATATATAAATATATAATTCAGGTCATAATTTGACTGTTGTTTGTCTTTACTGAAGGCTGTTATGATTCATTGTATTTTTTGTATTTTATAAAATGATTGTTCCTTCAAGTAGTTAAAATTATGTTTAACTTTTTGATTGGGCTTGCCCCATTTTTGTTGTAAGTTATATTTAAAGCTCTCATACCACCGGACCTTTTAAAAATTACGGAGATCCCTTTTCGACAATGATCATAATTTGCATTAATTTTCCGATTAATTAGAGATTATTAATATATTTTTTATTGCAGAATTCATTAGAGGACATGTTCTGGCCCTTTTTGCGTATTTAGTTTCATTTTGACCTATATTCTACTTCCTCTCACATAATTATTTTCAAACGAATTTAATTAGAGATTGATAATTTTAGTTGTCACTGACATTACTGATAATACGGTGGTTACCCGAATTATTGTTTGTAGAAGCTGTTTATTATCTTCTAAATACGAGGAATACGTGATGGACTTACGGTTTGTTAAAGAAGAAACGTCATCGAATTTCAAAGAAGGTCAATGTAAAGCCGCAGTTATAAATCCTCATAGATTTACAACTAACTGAAAATATCGGGGAAGTACTTCAATGCAGGTACTTCCCCTAGAACTGCTAAGCAATCACATAGAATATTTGAAGTATATATAAGCATCCTTCTGTTTCGAAAGATATACTGTATCATCTTCACCATTCAAAGATTATAACCAGTGAAAACGCGAAGAGGTGAGTGAGACTAACTTGGTAAAATTACTCCGCGAAAGAAACTTTGTTTCACTTTCATTTTCGAAATTCTTTTTCTACTCGTATTTTCCAAACTGTATCTGATTTAACGAATTAAATGTCGAAAATTAAATAGATTGCGAATTGTTTTATATACTGTTTACAAGTATGTATGTTTTATGATTTTAAAACCACTTTAAATATTAATAAATAAGTGAAAATATACACTATATTCCTAATATAAATGGAGAACAAATGCAGAATCAAGGTTTGAATGTGAATCAGTGTTAACTTTATTGTGGATTGTTTTAAATACTTTTTACAAGTATTTCAAACCTTATGGAAACTAAAATTCAAAATTAGGTAATCGATATGGTCAAAATAGTTGAAACCTTCCATATTTGATAATTTTTGTATAATATTTAATCCTATTATAACTTTTGAAGCATGTTAAAAATGTGTTTTATTTTTACTCACAGCTAAATATTCAACAACATGAGGAATCTTTTGTCAATTTTTATGGTGATTTCTGGGATGCTAGCAGTAACTTACGCTGGCCTTCTGCCTGTTCCAAGCCCTGATCAGCCGGATTTTCCAACTTTTCCGGGACAAGGACCTTTTAATCCAAAACCGCAACCATATCCAGGAACAGAACTTTTCAAGCCCGTAAGTGCGAGGTATAAAATATTTTCAAATTGCTGCTGGTATTTTGATAAATTTCTTTAATTTCATAGTACTTACGCAGAAAAAACATAATTTAATCTTTACAGTGATTTCAGAGTAATCTTTACCTGCAACAAAAAATACCTTTACGTGTTAAGATTTCCCCACAACATTGGAAATGATTACCATGTTAACTCTATTGAATCTTGTTTTGTTTCGATGCGGAAAAACTCAACATCATCTACTTGAAAATTATTTGCAACAAAATTCACTTCTCTTTATTCTGTGTACATTTCAGCGTCTCCGAAGATCTCCTGAAGACGACAAGAACAAAGTTACCGTTAGCGCTAGCAATAATGGCGGTAAATCAGCATACCAAGTAGAATACGAACGAAAACTTTACGAAAATAAATACGGAAGTATCGGTGCAAATGTTGGAGTCAACAAGGACCCAGGTCGGAAGCCAGAAACTCAAGTTGGAGTCAGCGGATCCTTCAATTGGTAATAAGTTTCTGCATTTAAATTTTGTCCTCTTTGATGCACATTATACTATAATGAAATTATTCCGACCATTGTAATGAATTGTCAGTGCATACGAAAAAATAAAGTTATATGTAAAAAGTTACTATGTTTCATTTCTACTCACGAATATATCCCGACCCCTAGATAAATAACCTAGCTAAGATAAGTAACCTAGATTAATAAAAGTGTCAACTTAAGCTTTTAGTCAAAGGAAAAGTTTAGTTAATTTAATTAATGACTTTGTTAGTTAAATTTTGAATCATTCAATATTAGACATTTTTAAAAGACAGACAATGTTTTGAGAATTTCAAATCTTTCAATTGTCACATTACACTAGTTCGTTTCCTTTAAAGAAGATTACCTTCTTCAGTGGACAAACCGTTTCGACGTAAACTCAGCAAGTTATGTGGTTATAATTAACAAAATGTTTGACCATGTACTGAAAGGTCACCCTAGCGAATACCCTACAGATTCTATGAGCCCTAAAACTAATAAATTTAATAATGCGTATAGTTTCTAATTCAAAACTGCATACTTTTAGATCATAATTTTAGTATAGTTACTGTTTTAAAAAACGATGCAAGGAGAAAACTTTCATTTTTATGATCTCTGCGTTCTGTATCAAAATAGGAAAAAATAATAGTGAAAATAAATAATAATCATCTTCAGGCTTCCGACGAAAAATGTAGGGTATACAATATACATATTTTTCGTGTTTCTAAAATGAAAGCTCTTGTAGTTCGAATTATGGAAACTCCAAACTCTCGGCATGTCCAATTTGATTCGAAATAGCGAAAACTTCGAATTACCGAGTATTTTTAAAATTGAAAGAATAGCCGTTTTAGCAGGGCTCAGAACGAAACTTAGAATTATCGAAAATTCAAATTATTATCGGCATTTCGAATTATGGAACTTGCACTGTAGTTGAGAGGAACTATTTGTTCACAATGGCTGGGCAAGACATTCCCTTTCTACTTATACTACTACCCTCTCACGGCTAGCTTGAACAAATTTTCACTAAAAAGTGTTTTCCTTCGCAGTCTCTTCCTAAATATTTTTTGGGGATGTCTCACGACTGTTTCAAGCCGTAAATAAAAAAAATCGTTTGGCCCCATTTTAAGATATCCTAATTGGTTTTTTGTGGGGTTATTTAGTATATTTTCATTCAAATCATTGGAAATTTATTGTTTAGTGATATGAAGAATTTTAAATCAAAAAAAGCCAAGCATCCAAAAAAGCTTCTAATAATTAATCATCATCTAACATTCAGAAGGCTTTAAAATCTCTTTAAACAGGTGAAAAAATCAGTTCTTTCTCAATTGCAACCTTCTCAGTGCATTGCGCACCTAAATAGTCAGAACAAGAATTAAAGTGCACAAAATTTGCAATAATATTTAACAAAAATTAAATTTTTTATCTTGGATAGTTAGGAGATATGACTTGCGGAAGTGGTTTTCACATTCTCATCAGAGGAGGTATTAGATTTGTGTAAAATCGCCCCCCCCCCCCGTTTTTGTCGAATGTCCACGTTTTGAGACCCGTAGCGTAGTTTTTGTTTTATTCGTAAAAAGCTGCATTAAAAATTAAAAAATTGAATTTTTAGATAACTGCCACAAGATAAGACAAAAATAAATAAATAAAATTTGTTTACCCAAGAAAACAGCTATAAATTTGTCAAACAATGTAATTGTTTAAAAAATGTTTCAAACGAAAACAAAAAAATGCACGCCGAGATATTTCCGGGACGAATCTAAAGGTGTTATTAGTTTTTCGATATGACTCTTAATTTTTTTTTTAATCAATTACACAAGTTTCAAATCCATATCTGCGGCAAATTTAAATGTCGTAAAATTGATTCAAGCAAGCCGTGAGAGGAGAGTAGTATAAGTTGAAAAAGAATGTCTTATCCAGACACCAAAAAAAAAATGGTTAGTTTCTCAGAACTACAGTGAAACTTCCATAATTTGAACCGCTGATGATTTGCATTTTCCATAATTCGAAGTTTCGTTTTGATCCTTACTGAAACTCCTATTCTTTCAATGTTAAAAATAACAAGAGATAGCTTTCATTTTAGAAACTACAAAACTATGTATACCCTAAATTGTCCGTCTAAAGCCTGAATTTGATTATTGTTATTTATTTTTACTACCAGTTATTTCTATTATAAAACAGAATGCAGAGTTTATAAAAATAGAAGCTTCCTTCTTACATTCTTTTTTAAAAAGATGCTATAATCAAATTCTGATCTAAAAGTGTCCAGTTCTAAATTAGAAACTATGCATTAGTAAAGGCTTATAAAATCCCTACAGTGAACGTTAGGGTGAACTTTGAATACATGGTCAAACATTTTGTTGAATATATAAGCACATAACTTGCTTAGTTTACGTCGAAATATACGTTTTGTTCGGAAATTAGTGGTTATTCAATCTAACAATAACCCGTTTCGTTTGGCACCGGTCTCTCTCTCTCTCTCACGAGATGGGCCAGTACGCGTTTTGTTCGGAAATTGATGATTATTCAATCTAACAATAACCCGTTAGTTTGAAACCGGTCTCTCTCTCTCTCTCACGAGAGGGGCCAGTACGCGTATTTTTTCGGAAATTGGTGGTTATTCAATCTAATAATAACCCATTTAGTTTGGCACCTGTCTCTCTTACACGAGAGGGGCTAGTACGCGTTTTCGGTTCGGGTATTGCTCGTTATTAAATCATATAATAACATTCTTAGATTAGCACCGGTCTCTCTCTCTCACGGGAGGGACCAGTACGCGTTTGTTTGTTCGAAAATTGGTGGTTATTCAATCTAATAATAACCCGTATAGATTGGCACCGGACTCTCGCACACGAGAGGGGCCAGAAAGCGTTTTTTTTATTCATTTTAATAATTCGCACTTATTAAAATAAAACGGGAGGACCAGGTCTGAATTTTCGCGCATATTATTTCCTTTCCCAGGGTAATGAACCCAGGATAAGAAAGAATAGAAGAAGGAAAAGTCTCCACCAACGGTGGGCGGAGCGACGATGACGGCCGTATCCGAGCAGCTGGCTAACTCCTGAAAATACGTGCCATTACCCCCGAAACGTAGGCGCAAGAAACCCTCCAAGGGTACCATTACCGGGATCCTGGAAACATCTACGTTCTCTCCAAACTTGACCTCCCCCAACCCGGAGATCCTTGCGGGTGAGGCCGTACCCGTGAGAGACGACCTGGTTCCACAGGCCGCAGCCTCGGAAAACTTGGATATACCAACGCAGCCACAATCCGATGCAGAAGAAGACATCCTCACCCTGAGGGCCTCACCCCTCACGTTTTCGCCTGAAAGAGATTGAACCATCATCAACAAGGTTGAACCTCTTTCCGGAAGCCAAGTTACCGTTCCGGACGTTTCGGGACAGCGTTACCTGACCCGCCGATATCAGGATCTGCGGATCGTTGTCACACAGCCGGATTCGGGTAACCCCGAAACCGTAAAAAAACGCTTGGACAGGGCTTGGAAGGACTCCCTTGCACAACAATATCATCGGGACCCTGCTGAGCAGAAAAGGGCCCTCCCACCCCCTAAGCTTTCTTTGGGGAACCCGGAACCCAGCAGGAGGTTACGACCCACACTCTGGAAGCAGCATTGCGGAAACCGGAAGTTGGGATCCCCTGGAATGTGTTTGCCGGGAAAGAAGCGGATCCTATCCCAGGTGTTTAGAGGATCATCCAAACCCTCTGGGTCAACCCACCGCAACCCCACAAGAGTCTACCAGCATATGTCGGACCAACGAGAGTCCCGACGATTGAAATCGGTGGTCGTTCGACCTTCCCCGATCGACAAGGTTCGCCGCAACCTCTTTGTGGATGAGGCCGAGGACACTTTTGCCCATTGATCCCCTACTAACGAATTTCGGTATGGAGTTGGGAGTAGGGACAACTCTCGAAGATTGATGAGTGTTTGGTGTTGGCAACATCCCTTGTCTTTATGTGTGATTTATTTTAACTAGATTTTATTCCTTTCATAAACCTTTGATAATAAATCTACGCATTAAACAAAAAGTGGTTATTGCTTCACCGCCCTCCCCTCCCAAAGACTGTCATCTTCTTATCCCTCCCCCCAACCCTTAAACTCCCACTAGCGGTAGTTCAAATTTAATTCACGATTTTCGAATTATTTAACCTGTCGCTTCTCGTTTCCTTGAAAAGGCGGAAATAATTGTACAAAAATGGAGTTAAAAGCTTCAATTTTTTTCGATTTTTGTTTTTGTTATAAATTTGTTGATTTAAGTTGTGTACAAACAATATTTGTATTCGATCACTAACGTTATTTTTCCCAAAATTCGAACAACATAAGTACTTTTTAATAATTTTACCCCATTTGCGGAGAAAAGGGCCCATAAAGCAAATAATTCGTTAAACTCTAGAAAAATACAAGTATCTTCATCAAATATAACCTTCATTTTTAAAATATGCAGCGGACATGTCAGCTCAACTGTACAAAAAAATGTGTGGATTGCATTCTTTTTTACTAAATTATATATACATAGGGGAGACAACCCTACAGTAGATAATCGCATTAATTAAAAATAATAATGTACGTAAAATAATTAATTTAATTTACTTATTAGTTAGGACATGGTCGAAAGAGCAAAATAAAAACATATTCGCATTCACTGTTTTATATACAATATGAATATATAATTCAGTTCATGATTTAGCTGGTATTCATCTTTACTGAAGGGTATTTTGATTCACTGTTCTTTTCTATTTCATAAAATTATTGTACTTTTAAGTGGATAAAATCACTTTTAACTTTTTGATTAGGCTCACCCCATTTTTATTGTAAGTTACACTACCGTGCAAAAGTTTACGATCATCTCGTTTTGGTGACTGATAAAGTTCTCTTAATTTTAATTATGTCAGAGCTAAAATTTGTTCTCTCTAAAGGATTGATGCTCTCAAAATTCTGTATAAAATCAGCCCAGGATGAAGCTAATTTGTCTATTATTGAAGTCGATATTGCAGAAACAGGGTAAATTTCGATGTTTTCTTAAATTTTCAATAACTTCCGTAATAATCAATATTTTTTGATGTTCTTGTGCAAATCTTGAAACTATTTTTCTGCAGTTACGCAGCAGCTTATGAGCATAAATCTAAAAAAATGTTCTGTCACAGTGCAAGAACATGAAGTTGGAAAACTTTGAAAACATCTTATCTGTAGACAAATAAAAATTGACAAAATATATATTTCATGGGACTCTTATAGAAACTTCATGGTTATATATTTCATTTATTTACAAACTAAAAAAATAAATTTAAAATGAGCCCAAGAACATTATCAAATATTGATTATTACGAAAGTTATTGAAAATTTAAAGAAACATTGAAATTTACACCATTTTTGCATTTTTATTAAAAAATAGACAAAGTTGTCTTTATCCTGGGCTCATTTTACACAGAATTTAAGAGTATTCAACCCTTTAGAGAGAAAAATTTTTAGCTCTGAAATAATTGAAATTAAAAGAACTTTATATCAGTCACCAAAAAAGAGGTGGTCGTAAATTTTTGCACGGTAGTGTATATCTAAACCCCCAATATCAGCGGACATTTTAAAAATTACTTAGATCCCTTTTCGGCAATTATCATATTTTTTAATAAATTTTCAGGACATGTCCTGGCCCCTTTTGCGTATTTAGTTTCATTTTGACCTCCCCGTTTCAACAAACGGCTTAAATTATACCTTTAGGGAAATTCTTTTCGTCAGTTAAACAAAACTGCTTGTTGGGGAAATTATCATTTGTTGATATTTCCATGATTATTATTCTTTTTTCTTAAAGCATTGTGTAAATCCTCTCGCAACATTCTTTCAAAACGAACTTAATTAGAGATTCATAATTATAGTTTACACTGGCACTACTGATAAGACGGTTGTTCCCCGAATTATTATTTATAGAAGCTGTTTATTATCTTCTAAACGCATGGAACACATGCTCGACTTATGCTTTGTGAAAGAAGAAACGTCATTGAGTTTTAAAGAAGGCCAATGTAAAGCCGCATTTATACATCCAGATAGATTTACAACCAACTAAAAATATTGGGGAAGTACATCGACGTAGGTACTTTCCCTAAAAATGCTGAGCAATTACTTAGAATGTTTGGGGTATATATAAGGATCCTTCTGATCTCGAAAGACATACTGTATCATCTTCACCAATCAAAGATTATAACCAGTGAGAACGAGAAGAGGTGAGTGGCACTGAATTTGTAAAAAAAATGTCATGAAAGAAACATTTGTTCACTTTCATTTTGAAGATTCTTTTTCTATTTGCCAAGTTTTATTCTATTTTGAAAACACCTCAAATGTTAATAATTAAATGAAAATGTAATCAGTGTTTATTTTTATTGTGGATTGTTTTAAATACTTTTTACAAGTATGTCAAATTATATGGCAACTAAAATTCAAAAGTAGCTAATCTATATGATAAAAATAGATGAAACTATCCATGGTGGACAGTTTTTCTATAATATTGAATCGTGTTAAAATTGTTGAGACATTTTGAAAATGTGTTTTATTTTTACTTACAGCTAAATATTCAACAACATGAGGGATCTTTTGTCAATTTTTATGATGATTTCTGCGGTGCTAGCAGTAACTTGTGCTGGCCTTTTGCCTGTTCCAAACCCTGATCAGCCGGATTTTCCAACATTTCCCAGACAAGGACCTTTTAATCCAAAACCACAATCATATCCCGGAACGGAACTTTTCAAGCCCGTAAGTGTAACGTTCAAAACAAATTCTAATTGCTGCTGGTTTCTGGAACCACCTCAAGGTCACTTTCTAGCTCAGTGCAAATAGCCTGTATCACAACAATTGCCAAAGCACACTGATGCTGGAGTCGTATGTTTCCAGAACATGGAGCGACCCCAAGTCAATTGCCTTCTGCATTTGTTCCCCAATATAAATTTTCAACTTGCTAAGTAAAGCTGAGAAACAAAGCCTAATTATTCTAATAAATTTCTTCGATTACATAATACTTATATTTCAGCGTCTCCGAAGATCTCCTGAAGACGACAAGAACAAAGTTACCTTTAGCGCTAGCAATAATGGCGGTAAATCAGCATACCAAGTAGAATACGAGCGCAAACTTTACGAAAACAAATACGGAAGTATCGGTGCAAATGTTGGAGTCAACAAGGACCCAGGTCAGAAGCCTGAAACTCAAGTTGGAGTCAGCGGATCCTTCAACTGGTAATAAGTTTCAGCATTGAAATTTTGTCCTCTATGATACACATTATATCATAATAAAATTATTCCGACCATTGTAATCAATTGTCAGTGCATAAGAAAAAATAAAATTATCTGTAAAAAGTTACTTTGCTTAAAACCTATTCACGATTGTATCCCGCCCCTAGATTAAGAAAAGAGTTAATTCAATAAATGACTCTGATAATTAAATTTTGATTTATTTCATATTAGAAATTTCCAAAAGACAGACAATATTTTGAAAAATTCAGAACTACTAATTGTTATATTACACTACTTCTTTGCTTTTGAAGAACATTACGTTCCCCGTTGGACAAGATATTTCGGCTTCTTTTTAAAACAGAATGCAAGAAGGAAACTTCTATTTTTCTAAACTCTGCATTCTTTGTAATAATAGAAATAACTAGAAGTAAAAATAAATAACAATAATAAACTTCAGGCTTTAGACGGACAATTTAGGGTATACATATTTTTGTAGTTTCTAAAATGAAAGCTATTTCTTGTTATTTTTAACGTTGAAGGAATAAGAGTTTCAGTGAGGATCAAAACGAAACTTCGAATTATGAAAAATGCAAATCATTAGCGGTTCAAATTATGGAAGTTTCACTGTAGTTTTTGAGGAACTACCAATTTTTTTACGGTCTGGCTTGAATCAATTTTACGACATTGAAATTTCCCACAGATATGGATTTGAAACTTGTGTAATTAATTTAAAAAAAAACTAAGAGTCATATTGAAAAACTAATAACACCTTTAGATTCGTACCGGAAATATCTCCGCGTGCATTTTTTTTTCATTTGAATAATTTCTTAAACAATTACATTGTTTTTTA
The DNA here is from genome assembly GCA_932195095.1 of Andricus curvator. Lineage (NCBI taxonomy): Eukaryota > Metazoa > Arthropoda > Insecta > Hymenoptera > Cynipidae > Andricus > Andricus curvator. The sequence continues at coordinate 201,382 of CAKNYM010048870.1, forward strand.
TATTTCTGCAATCGTTATAAACAAACTAAGCGTCGGATCAAAAAACCAAGTACGCCACTGCATTCGTCTCGAAAATATCTAGGTGTGGTTTTTTTTTAGCTATTTATTAAAGAATTAGAGCATTTGTTTTTTAGCGTACATTTGCTATGTGCCTGCAGATATGAATTTGAAACTTGCGTAAATAATTTTTTTTTTAAACTAAGAGTTATATGTTCTGGCGATGTCTCCCGACTGTTTCAAGGCGTAAATGAAAATAATCGTTGGGCCCCTTTTTAAGACATCTTAATACTTTTTTGGTGGGGTTATTCAGTATATTTTTGTTAAAATCGTTAGAAATTTAATTTTTATTGATATGAGCAGAAAGTCAGTTTTTCCTGAATTGCTCCTTCTTAGTTCATTCTCGCCTAAATGTCAGAAAAAGAATTAAAGTGCATAATATTTCCTGCGATATTTAACCAAAATGAATTATATTATCTTCGTTAGCTTAGGAGATATGACTTCCGGAAGTGATTTTTTACTGAAAATTGGCCTAAAAAAGAATTTTATCTTATTTTCCGTGAATTCTCTCATGTCTAGCGTGCATTTTAGATGAGAGTTGCACTCCTAGCATTTAAAGTAGACTAAGTTTACCAGAGCGAAAAAAACAATCCTGTTGTACTGATAAATCTAAAGTTATCATTTCCTAAAATCAATCTCTTCATTTTATGAGGCATTGAGTTTTTCGGCAATAACTTGTGTCAAAGTATCGACAACTGTAATGTGGTGATTGTAAATTCTCTTTTGTTAAAGCTCCTTCGGCTTTAACGAACACATTCTCATCACGTATCTCGTGCTTCTCACTCGATTTTGTCAAAAATCTGAACTTTTCTACATTATGTTGAAAACTTTTATATCAAATATATATTACACTTATTTATATACCTGGGCCTGAAATTGTTTATTCAGATATTGAAAAATAAAGTACAAGTTTTATTTATCATGATTAATTTAATATTTGCTTCTTATTTTGCATTAAATTTCATTCTCAGCTACCCTGAAAAATGTATCATTTAATTAAATTTATATTATTATAATTCATAATATGCATTGGTATTGAAAAATACGTATTTTTATTGTCTTTTTGTTATGATTGAAAAAAAGTGCGCATACTATAAGAAAAAAAAACAATTTTGTTATTAAACATTTTATTAAAACTTGTGTCTTTTTTCCAAAAAGGTAATTTTTTTGTTTTAGATATATTTTTATAACAAGAGTTTATAACAAATTTGTAGATCTTTTTTGGTTGATCAACTTTTGTCTTTAAATTTTTTTTCGTCTCTTATGCCGTTTTTCCAAAAGTTTAATTTTTTAATTGTTAATCTTATTTTTTACAATTAAAAACAAATCTACTTGTTCTATCTAAAAATTATCGATAACAAATTTTGAGATACTTTATGGGTGAACAACAGTTTTTTGACGATTAAAACAAAAACTAAGCATCCTATCAAAATAGCATTATTGACAAATGTATAGCTGTTTTCTTGGGTAAACAAATTTTGTTTATTTATTTTTGTCTTATCTTGTGTCGTTTGTCTAAAAATTCAATTGCTAAATTTTTAATGCAGTTTTTTACGAATAAAACAAAAACTACGCTACGGGTCTCAAATGTATATTACACTTATTTATGTACCTGGGCCTGAAATTGCTTATTCAGATATTGCAAAATAAATTACAAGTTTTATTTATCATGATTAATTTAATATTTGTTTCTTATTTTGCATTAAATTTTATTCTCAGTTACCCTGAAAAATGTATAATTTCAATAAATTTATATTATTTTAATTCATAATATGCATTGGTATTGAAAAATACGTATTTCCATTGTCTTATTTTTATGATTGAAAAAAAGTGCGCCTACTATAAGAAAAAAACCATTTTGTTATTAAACATTTTATTAAAACTTGTGTTGTTTTTCCAGAAATTTAATTAGTTTATTTTCAATGTTACTTTTTACAATTTAAACTAAAAATACGTATCCTAACGTAAAATGGTTTTCAAAAATTTGTAGATCTGATTTAGGCGAAAAATTTTGTTAAATAAAATGTTATTGTAGCTTGTGTCCTTTTTCCAAAAAGGTAATTTTTTGTTTTTTATATATTTTTATAATCAGAGTTCATAACAAATTTGTAAATCTTTTTTGGTTGATCAACTTTTGTGTTTCCATTTTTTTTCGTCTCTTATGTCGTTTTTCCAAAAGTTTAATTTTTGAATTTTCAATCTTGTTTTTTACAATTAAAAGCAAGTCTACCTGTTCCATCTAAAAATTATCGATAACAAATTTTGAAATCCTTTTTGGGTGAACAACTTTTGTTTATTAATTTTTTTTCGTACCTTGGGCCGTTTTCCAAAAAATTTAATTTTTTAATTTTTAAAGTTTTTTTACGATTAAAACAAAAACTAAGCGTCCCATCAATTTATTTTTAATGACAACTTTATAGCTGTTTTCTTGGGTAAACAAATTCTTTTTTTTTTCTCATCTTGTGTCGTTTGTCTAACAATTCAATTTTTCTATTTTTAATGTAGTTTTTTACGAATAAAATAGAAACTACGCTACGGGTCTCAAAACGTGGACATTTGACATTAACGCCCCCCCCCCCCCCCACAAAATTTGACACAAATTAAATACCTCCTCTGATGAGAATGTGAAAATCACTTCCGCAAGTCATATCTCCTATCTGTCCAAGATAAAACATTTAATTTTTGTTGAATATAACAGAAAATTTTGTGCACTTCAATTCTTGTTTTGGCTTTTTAGGTGTAAAATGCACTGAGAAGGTTATAATTCAGGAAGAAGTAATTTTTTCACCTGTTTAAAGAGATCTTAAAGCTTTCTGAATGTTAGATGATGTTTAATTATTAGAAGCTTCTTTGGATGCTTGGCCTTCTTTGATTTTAAAGGGTTATATTAATAAACATTAAATTTCCAATGATTTGAATGAAAATATACTGAATAACCCCACAAAAAACAATTAGGATATCTTAAGATGGAGCCAAACGATTTTTTTTATGGCTTGAAACAGTCGGGAGACATCCCCAAAAAATATTCAGGAAGAGACTGCGAGGGAAAAACTTTTTAGTGAAAATTTGTTCAAGCTAGCCGTGAGAGGGTAGTAGTATAAATGGAAAGGGAATGTCTTGTCCAGCCATTGTGAAAAATAGTTCCTCTCAACTCCAGTGAAACTTCCATAATTCAAAATGCCGATAATAATTTGAATTTTCGATAATTCGAAGCTACGTTTTCATCCCTGCTGAAACGGCTATTCTTTCAATTTTAAAAATAATCGCTAATTCAAACATTTCGCTATTTTGAATCAAATTGGAAATACCGAGAGAGTTTGGAGTTTCCATAGTTCGAAGTACAACACCTTGCATTTTAGAAACACGAAAAATATGTATACCCTACGTTTTTCGTCAGAAGTCTGAAGATGATTATTATTTATTTTTACTATTATTTTTTTCTATTTTAATACAGAACGCAGAGATTATAAAATGAAAGTTTTCTCCTTGCATCCTTTTTTAAAGCAGTAACTTTACTAAAATTATGATCTAAAAGTGTGCAGTTTTAAATTAGAAACTATACGCATTATTAAATTAATTATTTTTAGGGCTGATAGAATCTGTAAGCTATTCGTTAGGGTGACCTTTCACTACATGGTCAAACATTTTGTTAAATATAACCACTTAACTTGCTGAGTTTACGTACAAATGGTTTGTTCACCGGGAAACGTAATCTTCTTTAAAGGAATAGAACTAGTGTAATGTGGCAATTGAAAGATTTGAAATTTTCAAAATACTGTTCCTCTTTTAAAAATGTATAATATTGAATAATTCAAAATTGAATTAACAGTGTCATTAATTAAATTAACTAAACTTTGCGTTTCACTAAGAGCTTAAGTTGACACTTTTCTTAATCTAGGGGTCGGGATATATTCGGGAGTAGGATTGAAGCAATGTAACTTTTTACAGATAACTTTATTTTTTCGTATGCACTGACAATATTGATTACAATGATCGGAATAATTTCATTATAGTATAATGTGCATCATAGAGGACAAAATTTCAATGCAGAAACTTATTACCAATTGAAGGATCCGCTGACTCCAACTTGAGTGTCTGGCTTCTGACCTGGGCCCTTGTTGACTACAGCATTTGCACCGATACTTCCGTATTTATTTTCGTAAAGTTTGCGCTCGTATTCTACTTGGTATGCTGATTTACCGCCATTATTGCTAGCGCTAACGGTAACTTTGTTCTTTTCGTCTTCAGGAGATCTACGGAGACGCTGAAATATACACAGAATAAACAGAAGTGAATTTTTGTTGGAGATAATTTTCAAGTAGGCAAAGTTGAATTTTTTCGCATCGAAACAAAAAAAGATTCAGTGAAGTCGACATGGTAATCATTTCCAATGTGGTGGGTAAATCTTAACACGTGAAGGTAATTTTTTTTGCAGATAAATATTACATGGAGAAAAATGGATGTTTAAATGTAGATGTTCAAAGGGTAAGATTGTACCGCCTAACATGCAGATATTCATGTCGAGCATCTACTACCTTTTCGAGATGTTAGGCGTAAAAATATTTTTATGTTAAACTGAAACACATTCAGATGTTGAAATCGCCCGAGCGCATGCGCATCGCGCATTGGAATTTCACGACTATATTTCACGGCTACAATATTACAATTATGGAACATTTCCAAAGGATCAAAATCAGCTATCCCTAATTAAAATCGGATAACGACTTTGTCTGTCTACATAACGGAACAATGTTCATAAGTTTTAGGTTATATTAACTTGAACATATGTGACAAAATGTTTGTGAATTTAAAATAAAATTTGAGTTGCAGTAATCGAAAATGGATAGAATTTTACATGCTGATTACAGATCATTCGTTCTCAGCTTACTCACCCCGTTTTTATTCTAAAGGTTTTTACTTACAAATATTGAACATAACTTCAATTCGACTGAATGTATCATCTGATCGATATTTCATACCCTTTATCTGTTTTTCGTTTATGTATGAAAATTCGAGTTTGACTTTAAATTTACAAATAAGTTATCAAATAATTCCTCAAATGATCAAAAATAAGTAAACTCCTTAATTATTTACAGCCGTTATTTGACATAATCATCATTTAATTTTTTTGGATATTTCAGTTGAACATTTTGGAGGTTAGAGAGTAACATCACACTCTTAAATATTTACAGATACTAACTTTGAACATCTAGATTTCTGTCCTATAGTTAAACATAAAATATGTTAACCCTGAACATCTAGATGTTACGTTTAAACAGCCATTTTTGTCCGTGTACTCTGAAATCGCTATGAAGATTAAATTATGTTTTTTCTGTGTAAATATTATGAAATCAAAGAAATGTATTGAAAGAAATAGGCTTCATTTATAAATCATACTCATCAAATTGAAAATTCATATTTCCGGACAAATGCAGAAGGCCATCAACTTTGGGCCGCTCCATGTTCTGGAAACATACGACTCCAGCATCAGTGTGCTTTGGCAATTGTTGTGATACAGGCTATTTGCACTCAGCTTGAGAGTGGCCTTGAAGTGGTTCCAGAAGCCAGCAGCAATTAGAATTTATTTTAAACGTTACACTTACGGGCTTGAAAAGTTCCGTTCCGGGATATGATTGTGGTTTTGGATTAAAAGGTCCTTGTCCGGGAAAAGTTGGAAAATCCGGCTGATCAGGGCTTGGAACAGGCAAGAGGCCAGCATAAGTTACTGCTAGCATCGCAGAAATCATCATAAAAATTGATAAAAGATCCCTCATGTTGTTGAATATTTAGCTGTAAGTAAAAATAAAACACATTTTCAAAATGTTTCAACAATTCTAACACGATTAAATATTATACGAAAATTATCAAATGTGGGTAGTTTTAACTATTTTGATCATATAGATTAGCTACTTTTGAATTTTAGTTTCCATAAGGTTCTACATACATACTTGTAAATGGTATTTAAAAGAATTCGCAATCCATTTAATTATTAACATTTAATTCGTTTGTAAAATCGGATCAAATTTGGCAAATAGAAAAAGAATCTTGAAAATGAAAGTGAAAAAAATGTTTCTTTTATGGAATAATTTTACAAATGCAGGTCCACTCACCTCTTTTCGTTCTCACTGGTTATAATCTTTGATTGGTGAAGATGATACAGTGTGTCTTTCGAGATCAGAAGAATGCTTATATATACCCCAAAAATTCTATGTCATTGCTTAGCATTTTTAGGGGAAGTACCTGCATCGATGTTCTTCCCCGATATTTTCAGTTAGTTGTAAATCTATGTGGATTTATAGCTGCGGCTTTACATTGGCCTTCTTTAAAACTCAATGACGTTTCTTGTTTCACAAACAATAATTCGGGGAACCAGCGTCTTATCAGTAATGTCAGTGTCAACTATAATTATGAATCTCTAATTAAGTTCGTTTTGAATGAATTTTGTGAGAGGATTTACACAATGCTTTAAGAAAAAAGAATAATAATCATAAAAATATTAACAAAAGCTAATTTCCCCAACAAGCAATTTTGTGTAACTGACGAAAAGAATGTCCCTAAAGGTACAATTGAAGCCGCTTGTTGAAAAGAGGCCTGAGTAGAATATAGGTCAAAATGAAATTAAATTCTCAGAAGGGACCAAAACATGTCCTGAAAATTGATTACAAAGTATGTTAATTGCCGAAACGGGATCTAAGTAATTTTTAAAATGTCCACTGATATTAGAGGTTTAGATATTCTTGAAATAGTGACGCTATATTCTGGCTTGCTATTGTCTTATTGTAAAAATAAATATCATAATATCACATGTTATAACCGCTCGTGAATAACTGCCCGCTCGCGAATTCACACGAGCCGCTCGTGTGAATTCACGAGCGGGCAGTGGCTAGTGCTATGAATTCTTTTTTTATTTTAACACTAACCGCTCGTGCCAGAGTTTCTCCGTGTACATCAGGGGTATTTCATCAATTTTCATGATTTTTTCTGAGATGCTAGCGATAACAGGCCTTCTGCCTGTTCCGAGACCGATCACTCATCAGTCAGACTTCCCAACTTTTCCCGGACAAAGACCATTCAATCCAAAGTTTCAAATATATTTTAATTACTGCTGGTTTCTGAAACCATCACAAGGTCACTCTCAATCTGTGTGTATAAAGCCTGTATTAGAACAATCGTCAAAGCATGCTGATGCTGAAGTCGTATGTTTCCAGAACATACAGCGACCCAAAGTTAATTGCCTTCTGCAATTTTCCCGCAATATGAATTTTCAATTTGATGAGTAAAGTTCATAAATGAAGCCTAAAAAGCAAAGTTCTCCGATAGGACTCAGACTTCGGCAAAAAATGTAGGCAGTGTATGGCAGTTTATGGAAAAAAGTGGAAGTGGAAGAATAAAACATATATTATAATTGCTGCTGGTTTCTGAAACCGCCTCAAGGTTACTGTAAAACTGTGTGCAAGTGAACAGTATTAAAACAATTGTCAGAGCATGCTCATGCTGAATTCGTATGTTTCCAGAACATGGAACAACCCAAAGTTAATGCTTTCTACTTTTTCTGCAATATGAACATTTATTTGATAAGAAAAGTTCCTAAAAATGCCTAATCCTTCTAATAAATTTTCTTAATTTCACAATAGTTATAGTTCAGTGTTGTCAAAGTTGTACTAAAGACAACAAGAAGAAAATTACCGTTAACGCTAGCAAGGATGGCGGTAAATCAGCATACCAAGTAGAATACGAGCTAGAAGCCAGAAACTCAAGTTGGAGTCAGCCGATCCTTCCATTGGTAATAAGTTTTTCCATTGACATTCTGTCTTTTGTGATGCACATTATATAAAAATGAAATTATTCCGATCATTCTAATCAACTGTCAGTGCATTAAAAACAAAATTATCTGTAAAAAATTTACTTTGTTTAACTCGTATTCACTAATATATCCTGACCCCTAGAATAAAAAAAAGGCATTATAAAAACAGCAGATAAATGTAGCAAAAATATTTTAATGAATAAAAATGATTACATAACAAAAGCTTTACAATTATTATTAGAAGATGAATCTGCTTATAAACTTTAAAAATTTGATCCTACTAATAAAATTCAGGCTGAACTTACTCAATTATTAAAAGAATTTCAAAATAATTAAAGAATAACAACTGAAACTTACCATTATTTACATTTTGCAAATAGGAATGCACCTAAATCTTATGGTTTACCAAAATTACATAAACTAAACGGCCCTTTGAGACCTATTACTTCTCTCCCTGGCTCATCTCTTTTCTATTTATTAAAAGCACTCTCAAAATCTTTACAAAAAATTGTAGGAGAAACAAAACAGAACATTCGTGACAGATGTGATGTTGAGAAAAATATTAGTGAAATTCATATTCCTAATAATTTCGCTATTGTACCTCTTGCTATTGTTTCAATCTATACACATATTTCATGTAAATTAAGCTAAGACTCTATTGATAAAAGATGGGAACAATTAAAAGAACACACATCTTTAAGAAAAGAAAGTTTTAAAAAAGTTCTAGAGTTATGTCTAAAATCATCATACTGTCAATTCCATAATAAATTCTATCAGCAAACTTTCGGATTGCCTATGGGATCTCCTATATCAGCTGCCGCTGCAAATACAATAATGGAAAACTTGGTAAATAGAATTTTAAATAATATAAATTATCCGATACTTTCTTATTTTAGGTATATTGATGATACCTTAATCTGTATGCCAAAAAGTATAATTAATAACATTCTTAATAAATTTAATTAAGAATTGATTGGTATAGAAAACCGATATGGTCAGGTCGCGTTTAAAATTTTTCTTCACATCACCCTATGTAAAACAAAATCGGGGTAATCTATGGCTTAGTAGATAGAGCTACACTTGACTCTCGGCTTAGCCACAGTGTCGGGGGTTGCCTGCAAGCAGCCTTGTTGCTAAATCGGAAGTATCGAAACGTAAACAGTCAGGGCCGTCTGAACTGTCCCCAATTGTAATGCATAATATTGCGCAATCTCCGCATGTTTGTTCCCGCGCCCTGTTCCTTTTCACTACGCTGCTGGTATTTTTCAGGCAAGAGTCGCAACCGTCTCTCGCCCCGCGCGCTGAGAAACTGTGGGGGCCAGCAGTTCTAGGAATTACTAAAATGCGAGTGACTGAACCGTAATTCGGGTGTATTAAATTAGCTAATACTAAATATCATAACATAAACATAGAAATTATAAAAACAAACACTATCAAAACATGGTTACCCTATTGATTTGTTAAAAGCGAAGATTGTTGAACGTTACAAATATCTCATGAAACCTAAGATTCAAACTCAATTATTTTTTAATAACACAAATGCTACACTTAAAAAAATTATGCTTTAACCATTTATTCAAGGTTTCAATGAAATTCTTTTAAGAATTAAAAAAAAAAGTAATATTAAAGCAGTTTTCTCAATTGATAATAATTTGTTTTAAAAACTTTTTCCTAACTTTAAAGATATCATCAAAAAAAGTGATAAAGTCAATATAGTTAACAGATTCACATTCATAAATTGTGGAAAAATATATATCGGACAATCTGGAAGATTATTATCAGTCAGATCGGAAGAACATAAAAAATCGATAGAAAAAAATACATAACACAGCTTTAGCAAAACAGGCTTACAATTTTACACTATACATTTGATTTTAATTTCAATCACATAAAAATTGTTGCAACAGAAACTAATTTTAATAAAAAACTAATTTTTGAAATGATTTACATTAAAAATGATAAAAATGCAATTTATTTCAAAACTGATATACAAGGTTTGAGTACCATTTATAATAACCTCATCTTACTCATTGAAACTGTACAATATCTGAATTTGCGCTTATTTAAATTTCAAACCAAACATTTTTCCTTACTTTTCTCTCATATATTTTAAACCATCTAACCTCAAAATTTTATCATAATGTTTACCACTTGCTGTTATAATTGTCCTTCGCTTACTCTAAAAAACATTAAAATGTAAGAAGTAGCAATTTCTACTCCAGAATAGATACCCGGAAGTTATTAAAAATTTATTTTTGAACCTCGTTTATCATGTATATGTATTTATAATTTCAAAAAAATAATATTAAATAAAAAATTGTCAGAGGAGTCTCTTTTCATGTATGTATGTATGTATACCATTAAGCCATTTCCCTTTCGGGGTAGGCGTGACACTACCCGATTCGGGTAGTGTTTCTAGGTTGATAACTTGTAGTAAATAACTACAAGTGTGGGCTCACCACACCCACGATGTGCCAACAGCACTCAGTTTTCTCGAATGGTCACCCATCCAAGTGCTAACCGCGCCCAACGCTGCTTAACTTCAGTGATCTGACGAGAACTGGTTTTTTCAGCGTGGTATGGCTGTTGTTCATGCTTCTCTTATATCAAATTTCAACTCCAAAATTGTTATTTACATATAACTTCAAAAATAATTGAAAATGATTTTGAACAAAATTTAATTATTTGACAAATCTAAAAGAAATACTTTGCATTTCCAAAAAATTATGAATAACACGTAATATCAGCGATATTATCTTTAAATAGGTAAATGTTTCTTTATTTTTGATTCAGCATAAAATCGAAACAAAACTTTCATATTATTTCAACCTTTAAATTGATTTAGATAATAGTAGAATATTTATTATTTTTCAGATTTTTTAAATCTTCCAAAATTTTCGTATTTTTCGCGTCTTGAAAAGGAACTGAAAACGGATTCGAAACGCATCGATGCTTTATTATTGAAAATAATACCGTTTCGGTAAAGTCTATAATACTTGCCCTAGCGCGATACTTGGCCGGTTTGTTAAACGCGTATTTTGTTATTGAAAAATGGCACATCAATATGAACTTAATAGTTAGTTTAGTTGGTTTATGTGCGGGCAGGGAGCATCCATGAAGTCCCCCTGGCGCTCTTGCTAAAAAGCCTATTGTGCCATATCCTTAATTATTCGCTCTCAGTAGTTGACCCCAGACCTCTTGATGAAGCCTAGTATGCCAACCACTGATCGCGTTCTAATATCCTCGGGTTTCATAAAATGGACCCCAACGATTTGTAGAGTGAGCCTAACTAACGCCGGGCACTGGCATAAGACATGTTTTGTTCCATTATCCCTATCGCATTTCCTGCGCTCTGTCCTTATGTCTTCCTTGTGTAAACCCAGGATTTCCCTGGCACTGTCCATCCTGTATGTATCACCCAAGATGGCTTTCGCCTATCGGCAACCTTAGGTTTGTTCCCAGTGCTCCCCGTGCTTCGTTTGATGACCATCCCGGTGCAGCAAGGCACTAGTCCCAGTACCCGTTCCTATGTATTCACTTACTGCTCCGCTTTTTTGTTGCCTTTGATCCCTGTGTGACCATGAACCCATATGAGAGCCACGTTGTTCTTGTCTGCGAGTTGGTTTGATGCCTTGTTGCATTCTCAAACCAGCTCTGATGTTCTGTCTGGTTTGCGAACTGCAGGTAATGTCGCTTGGTTATCCGAGCAGATTTTAATCTGTCTATCAGCAGCGTTTTCTTCTAACAATGTCTCAGCAAAGCGAAGGACGGCCAGGACCTCCGCCTGAAAAACGGTGGCATGCCGCTCAAGCAGAATCCCTGTTCCGCTTTTTCCCGCGCTGTCATGGATTCCTGCTCCTGACCCTCCCACTCCTCTGGAACCATCTGTGAACCGGACTTCCCTTTGAAGGAGCGGGTCACCATTTGCTTTCCACGTATCCCTGCTTGGGATGCAGACATGCCTCATTTCTAGAATTAGCAGTGTGCTGATGTCACTTGGGAGCCTAGTGTGTCTAATCCCCTAAGTTAATCTGTTTGCTCTTGCCAGGCATCCCATCGCGTGAGCCGTGCTGGCAGTTATCACAACTTTTAGGGATTCGTCGCAAAGCATCAATCCTATCGCCGCTGTGTATCGCAGTTCCCATATGCTCCCGTAATACCCCTACACGCTGGCGTTTGGAATCTTCACATCCTGTCCCGCATTGTTTTAAGTTTCACGCTCACTCACCAGACCACGGACGCATATAGGAGCCTTGGTTTAAGGATAGCGGAGTAGAGCCATGCAAGCATTTTAGGCCCTAGACCCACGTGAAACCAAAGGCTCTCATGCACATCCAAAATGCTAATTCAGTTTGCTATCTAGGATCCTCCAGATATTTAACAAATCTGAGGTCATCAGCCTCCCACCACCAAATGCAGGGGCGTCAACTTTTGACACCCTCTATTTTCTCGTGAGAATGACTACACTGGTCTTTTCCGGATTTACCGAGAGCCCTAATCTGTTGTACCAGAGCTCTATGATATGCATCGCAGACCTTGTAAGACCCATCAACGTTTCCAGATAAGCCCCCCTGACTAGGATTACAAAGTCATCCGCATATCTCTGGGTATAATACCCTTCCTCATTGAGGGCCGATTCCACCATCTCTGAGTAAATCCATGGTTAACTAATCATGATTATTTTGTACTCAAAGACTTAATCATGATTAACTTGCGAAACGTTCCACCATGAATTTTTAACCTCTAGCTAGGTAACCATGGTTACCTAGCAGTAAAATCCAGTTTGCGCGTATTTCTCTTGTAATGGCAATTCTGATTGGCTGAGTCACGAAACGTGTGTTCGCGCGCCAAATAGGCCTCTCATATCACAAATTACGCGTTGTTTACTTGTGTTGCCGAATCGTCTCTAAAATAACATTTTTTAAAGTAATTGAGTGAAGTGGTGTTTTCTAAAGCGAAATAAAAAGGAAAATAACATTTTTAGAACATATTTTATTTTGCGCCATATTTCACACTCTATACTGTCGCACTGCACTTTGACTAAGCTTTGACGTTATGTTGAGCCCCGTTAACGGCTGGTTGAGTTGATAACCAGCCAAAAATGGCAGCTCAAGTTAAAAAGCGATTAAGCTACTTTAATCATGGTTTGGAATAGTCCGGCTATTGAATCTGTCAGTTGAAAAATCATAAAAATCAATTGTTTTTTTTTACGAAGAAATATGTCCTCTTCCACATAATGCCTCTCTTAGGGGCCCTTTCCGGGTTAAAATTTTAATTATCACGGTGTAAAGTCGTGTCAAAAAACATGGAATCTTATGGAGAGGCCTTTCGCGGGCTTAAAAAATGGTTAATTTTGGCTTTAAAACACATTCACTATTGTTAGGAAAATTGTTTCGGAGACAGAAAATATAATGTGAAATCGGAATTACTGCTCAATTGTACTCACTACCTGGGTATTAGAGCTTCATTTTAGCAAAACATACCGAGGTAAAATGCGGTGTGGTGTTGACTAAGGTTGGCAGGACAGATTGTGCTTCAATCTGGAAGCTCGCGAAATTTCAAATAATCCTTTTGTTGCCACTTTATTGCAAGTTATGTTTACTTTTTCGACATGTGGTCACGCTGAAAAATGACCTTGACTCGAATCGAGTGAAATCAACATTTAAATTTACACTCAGAGAAATGTCCTTTTGTGACAAAAGGATGTTTCTTGAAGTAAATGTAATTTCCTCTTAAATTTAAGGTTGAGAGGATTTTCATTTGTCTCAACAGGAATCCATTTGCAGCAAAAATTTTCCTTATGCGACTAACTTCACCTACTCTTGCAGCCAAATAATTCTGTTTGTATAAAAAATATATTCACTTCGTTCAAAACAAAACAGGCAAGAGGACCATGCACTTGTTCCAAGACAACTTTTTCTCTGAGTGTACATTTTATTATTATTTAAAAAATATTTTTATTATATTGATCAGAATACAAATTTATTACTTAATCTATTAATTAATAAGCTGGCCAAATTTTGGATCTAATTCCAACCTTCAGAAAAAATTAATGGAAATAGCTTTGACTAGCTTTTCCAGTAGCCGGACTACATTAAAAGATGGTGAGATGCAATGTACTGATTAAATAAAGTTAATCGGTGATTTTTTGCCAGGATCTTGAAGAGCCTCGCTGTTTCCGAAATGTTCTTTGATTTTTGGCTAAGCCCCTCCAATCATTCTGTTCATAAATTCTGATATTTCTATTGTATTTCTGCTGGGCCATCTTGTAGATGTCCCAATTTGAAGGCAACTTAGTTCTGTTTGCCCTGTTGCACAACGCTTTAGTCTTCTCTAGTTTATTCATATAGTAAAGCGTATTAAACTGAACTTGGTGTTTCTCAAAGAGCTTACATTATACTCATTGCTTATTCTAGGCGTCACCATATATTTATGAATGGAATTTGAAGAAAATAAGCTTTTTAAAGAAGGAAGGTTCCACTGATTCCAACTTGAGCTTCTGCCTTCTGACCTTCGGTCTTGCTGACTCCAACATTTGCATCGATACCGCCGCGGTCATTTCCATAAATTTGACCCGTGTATCCTCCACTGTACGATGATCTACGGCCACCACCCTTGTCAGCGTTAACAGAAACTTGGTTTTTGTCATCCGCAGTAGACCTTCGGAAACGCTAAAATATAAGAAAATTATAATATGAAAGTAGTGTACTGTAAGAATTAAGCATTGATTTTAATAAATAGCTCATTAAATTAAAAATTCATTTAGCGAGACAAATGATCATTTCAGTTAACCTTGTGTCGCTCCATATACTCAAAACACACGACTTCAGGCTTATTTTATGAAATATATATTGTTTTGATCTTAAATTTCATTATTCATTTCTCAGATGTAAAAAACTTTAATTCAACCCCTTCTCAATATTTATGCAGCCTGATTTTAGTTCTAACACTGTTTCAGAGTGACCCGTGATTTTACAGACCAGCTATAATAACACTATATTTCTAAATTGTATACTTACGG
>CAKNYM010048871.1:0-68766 GCA_932195095.1 Andricus curvator
TCCTCATTTACCGGAAATGCTTCGGATCTGCACTTAGATATTTTTACTTAATTACATCGTGGGTGTGGTGAGCCCACACTTGTAGTTATTTACTACAAGAAACTATCCACCTAGAAACACTACCCAAATCGGGTAGTGTCACGCCTACCCTGAAAGGCAAATGGCTTAATGGTATACATACATACATACATACACACAGCCTTCAATTGAGCCGCCCCTGCACCTCTTTTAGTTTTGGCGGCACGGCAGAGAACGAGTCTAGCGGCATGGCTTGGGAGGTTTGGGAAGCTCGCGGATCCTCGTGTCCTTTTCAATGGGGTAAATCCCTAGTTTAGATCCGTAGAGTTTTTTTTTCATGTGCTTTCGCTTTACTTTTTTTTTCTCGCGGAAAATCGTGTATCACGCCTAGTTAGCCTTTCCGTTGTTCGTGGAGTTCTCATGGCGCCATCTTGGCCTCGTGCCGATTATAACATGTCCGCTCCGAAAGTTTAATAATGTCGCGAAATTAAACTCGGGTTTTCTTTTCTTTTAGTACCAATGCTAATAATAATGTGATGGGACTGTCCCACTAATTTTATTTACTTAGACCCCTGGAGTATCGGCTGAACGGCTCAGCCGTATGTAATTTATTAATTTGTGCAGTAGCAGTAGTCTCTAGACTATGTTTTATGAAATTGTCGTCGATTATTGGTTTTGGTTCGCTACCATGAAATTCTAAAATGGCGTTTCCTTCTGCTATCGCTTAAAATTTTCCCGTTAGGTATTTTTCAAACAGGCCAGGCGTGGCCATGAGCTATCGACCACTGTAAAATGTCTACCGAATTCCCTTGTGTTAAACAAAGAAGAATTGTAATATCTGACTGCATGGTCCCGCCTGTCTGAAATCAAACAGTCACATCTAGTAGATTGCCTCCCCTCATTTCTTTCTAAATAAAACTTGTACACGCCACTTGTTTTTCATAAATCCGTGTTTCATTTACGAGGAAGATGTTATTCGCAAACCCTTAAATTTCTCCCATCCAGCTGACTCACTCCCCTCTATCAACAACTTTAAACAAAGGGCTGATGCTAACCCGGACATACACCTGGTCCACGCCCAGTATATTTAGTTTTGAGTGTCCGGTTGGCGTAAGGGCGCCTGGCGCCCAACAATCAATTAGATTAATTTTGGTTTGCTTTGAGAAATTATAAAGTAATGGGCGTGGTCCAGCAAGTATAACTTTAATTGAAATTTAACATTACAATATATATATTAGGGTGTGCCAGAAAAAGCGAATTTTCGAATTTCATACCCACCTAGGAGTCAACTTATTCCTAAGCGTAATACAACCCTACTCCGTTTTTTTTTTAATTTTTTGAACAACTATTAGATAGCGCGACTCGCGTTTTAATTATTTGTTATAAATTTTCCAATCGTTAGAAGTTAAGAACCCGAGCGACTGTGGGTAGCCTGAGAGTGCAGCGGTCCTGTTCATGAAACTCGGAAATAGTCAATGGTGGGCGGACACTTTTAATCACGTTCAATCTTACAATTGTCTGGATGCGGACCTTTCCTCAATTACAAATTTCTGCTCAGTGGCATAGTTAGTATTATCTGGTGCTGAGACTCTGATCAGTGAAAATTATTCAGTGCTACTTCAGCTATCATAGTAAATTTATTAGTTCATACTTTATTATATACTTTCTTTACGAGCTGAGATGTTCAGAAAAGAAAAGAACCATTCATGAAAGTGCCAGGTTTGCAATAATTAAGTGTAAGCAATTTTGGGAAAATTCTAATATTCCCATTCAGAAACAAGATAATAAATATTAAGTTAATTTTTCGATATTTAAGGATATATTGTAGCTTGAAATCTATTGATAAAAAATGAAATTTCAACTGGGCTAGTATAATTAGTCAAGCTATAAAATGAAGTGCAAAAAAATGTTGTAAATTATTACGCTCTCTTGAAGTAATTATCTGAATGAAAATGAATTCATACACATTCATTACAGACACATTTTACTGATTATTGTTAATATCATGTAAATTTACCATTTCTTATTTACATACAATACGGACACAAAGTTTGGGTACATTTCTTTTTGTTTTCAAAATTTTTCTTCACTTCAAAGGCGATTATCTGCCCAGAAACTGAATTATACGACTTTTTATTTAGAATAATTTGAAAGGTTATACAAGTTCTCGTCGGATTTGCGTGTTCTTGATTTAGATTTAAACAGTAGGATTTTCTCTTGATTTTATGATTTTTCCAAATTTTCAGGAATCTAGAAGAATTTTTTCTTCTTCAAATTATTGTTGGTATTCGAATTTATGATATTGTAAACCATGAATAGTAAATTATTCTAATAAAGAATAATTTTTTAAGAATGTTATTTCATTTTGAAAAACCTTGATTCCTATTGTTAGGAACAATAAAAATTGTAATAAGTCAGTGCTAGACTGTCACTCGAACTTCTGCCAATATATACCTGGCGTTATTCTTCAATGCAACATTGCACCGTAACCACCTTGGCCTTAGTACAATAGAGAAGGTTCTAAACTACTCTTCCAATCACAAATTATGAATATTTTATTTTGTTCATTCATAAGCTTCCCTAACTAAATATTTATTAATCAAATTCAGATTTTCAAATCTTATTCTGGAGTCCATGAAGAATATGTGGTAACAAGTTTGAACGTAAAATCAAGTTTTAAGTAGGTTTAAAAGTTTCGCAAAGTTCATTATTTTTGTTAATTTTGATCAAAAATAGCTTTTTTTAATGGTCAGTTTTATTGATAAAATTTGAAGTTTTTAAAGAGATTATATTAGATTATTCTTTTTCAGTCTATGATGGAACGATTTATCCAATAGAAGTAAAATCGGTAAACAATAAGTGGTTTAAATTTAAAGATGAAAAAAAAATCTATTTTCCATTGTTGAAATGACGAAAACACCATAAGAACTAACAATGTGAGTCGCACTATCTAATAATTGTTCAGAAAATTTGAAAAAAGGTGTAGGGTTGTATTACGCTTAGGAATAATTTGACTCCTAGGTGGGTATGAAATTCGAAATTCGCTTTCTTTGGCATACCCTAGTGTATATATATATATATATACAGTCGAAACTCCATAATTCGAACACCCATAATTCGAATTCCTCCATAATTCGAACATTTTCTCCGGTCCCTTGACGTTCCTACACAGAAAACCAGATGCAGATAATTCGAACACCTCCATAATTCGAACTTTTCAGCCGGTCCATTGCTGTTCGAATTATGGAGGTTCGACTGTATATATATATATATATATATATATAAAGAGTTAGACAACCACTTTAGGGTCCCACTGAGAGCAACTGCCATCTAAAAAAAAATGTCAATAGTCCCCAGTAGAACCGCGGTAAATCACACCTATGGCCACGTCTCACAACCGTGAGATGGGTGCTCACAAGGAGCGACAAAATTACAACGTTAGGCCGGTGAAACCCTCGTGTGTCTTCAGGACACGAAGCGACCCAATGATGACAGGTTTCTGCATCCATCTCGCAAGTGCCTTGGCATATTTTTGGCACGCGAGTAATGGCTTTAAGGTTACGAACCACTGATATTTTCGCAACTCCGAAAGGTGCGAAATCCAAACTTAGTTATTAAAATATTAATGTATTGACCTGTGGCGCATCGTGCAATCCCTGAAGTGCTAGACATCTGACCATTTTATGTTCAAGATTGAATGTTGTACGTTGTAAAACCTGCAACGTCACAATACATAAACTTGAATAAATCAATCTGAAACTTCTCCAGCACGTTTACCTCAGTGTAAGTATTCAAAATTAACAATTCATTTATTTCTATTTTTTCTTACAGAATTAGGCCCTCCACCTGGATTTACTCAGCCTTCGATGTATGGGTCGGGTAAGTAACTTTTTTCAAATGTAATTCTTTAAGGTTACGTTACACAGCAAAAAAATTAACTCGTTGTAGTTATCTTACCGAAAGAAAAACATCAAGTTCTTGAAAAGGTAATATAAATTTTGCCACCAACCTGCTTCATTTTTAAAATTTACAAAACATGGGCGTACATGAAATAAAATGTACCTACCCTCTATTATGAGGTGCGGAAAACAATACGTTTGAAAATACTAAACACAAAAGCCTTATAATGGTCTGTACTTTATATCTTTAACAAATTCTTTTTAACCAGAATCTAGAACCAGTTGAGGCTTTAACTGATTCTACATTCTGATTAAAACCCCCTTAAGGGCATGCTCTACGGTGAACACGTGACCAAACCAGTCCTCGGTTATGAATTTTTTTTTTGGTGTTCACCATGTCCAAACGCAATGATATATCGCTCTCAAAATTTGGAATATAGGAAATGGGACCATAAATTGTGTTTGTATATTTAGTTTGAGTAATAATTTTGAAAAAAATTATTCATGTAAAAAATAAATGTGTAATATTATTTTCATTTTTTTGGTGCTCACTACGTCCACACGGATTGAGATATCGTGTTTAGAATTTGAACGATGAAATAAAAAGCACTAAAGAACGTATGTATACATCAATGTATTTATAATTTCAAAGAAATTTTATTTATAAATTAATAAAATAGGATATTACCATTCGAGTCGAGCACTTTGCAGGTAATGTTTGGTTTGATGCATTTCAGATTTTTTGATTCGCGTATGTTGATAACTGACACAAATTTTGGACTGAATCGTCTAAACATTTTAAAAAATCAATATAAACAATAACATTTGCACATTTGTTGCAAATCAAAAAATAAGTATCTGCACACACGTAACCTGTAATTATTTTTGGAGCATTTTTAGCAATTTCTAGCGGAGAAAAAAAGAAGCTTTCCACGTCGGTAAAGTAGAGATCACATGACCAGGCTGGGTTATGAAATTTTACACATTATTTTTTACATGGATAATTTTTTTCAACATTATTACTGAAACTAAATATACAAACGCAATTTATTGTCTCATTTCCTATATTCCAAATTTTGAGAGCGATATATCATTGCGTTTGGACATGGTGAACACCAAAAAAAAATTCATAACCAAGGACTGGTTGAAAAATTTAGAAGTGTCCAAATTTACCCCACATTTCTGAAGTTACCCCTTCTGATAGTATTTTATTGAAAACTCGTCGTTAATGGTAAAAAATTAATCTTCATGGTTAAAAATGCGACTTTTCGTATGGAAACTTATATTTCTTTAGTTGAAAATAAAACTGTTTCAAAAGTCATGATTTTAGTTGAAAATTAATTTCTTTGGTACAAAATGTAAGTACTTTCTTGAAACGCGTGTCCTTTTGTATGAAATTTTGTTTCAAACTAAAAATGTGTCTATTCCATTTTTTGTTCTTAAATTAATCTTTTTAATTAAAAATTCAACTGTTTGGTTGTAAGTCTATGTAATTTGTTCAAGTTCAGTCTTTTTAGTAGAAAATTGATCTTGTTGGTTTCAAATGTACGTTTATGGTTCAAACTTCAAATATTTGATGATTAATAATGATTCAGTCGTGGTGTGATTGCTTGTCAAACCGAGAAGTTCGACATTATTTCCAAACCGTGACTTGAAAAGCGCCTTCGCAAAAATTTCGACAAAGATCTGTTCGGTTGAAAGATAGTTGACTTTGATGTCCACCTTATCTAGGAGATCGCGACAGAAGTAGTAGCGCAATGAATAGCACTCTTGTTATCACAGTGTAAAACTATAGAGTTGTCAACAAACTCTGGAAAGACAAATCAAAGATTAGTAGTCTCTGAAGATACATGGCCTCTTTATAAGCGCCAGTCAAGGCCAGGTATTCAGCTTCCATTGTTGAAAGTATCACAGATTTTTGCTGTGTAGAATCCCACGATATTGTTCTTTTCGGAAATGTGGCGAATGTATGAAAATAAGAATTTCTATCTTTCTAGTTTTCCTGCATTAAATACCGTAATCAATAGTACTGTGTAAATACAGCAGAACACATTTTCCTTGATTTCAAAGCGTCGGGCCAGGATCGGCTGAGAATCGAATATAAGTGATGTGGCTGCAAAAAAACATCTAGACGCGTCGTTTGTGCAAAAAAATACGTGCCACAGCCCTTGGTTAATTTCAGAGATAGGTCCATCGGCGTAGATGCTGTTTTGAAATCCTTCATGGAGAATCTCTTTAAGATTTCCTTGATGCATTTTCGTTGTCTCAAAAACATGTTGCATGCATCTTCATCTGTCATGACAGGTATTCTGAAAATATCATATTGTTTTGGGACTTCAATACTTTGAAGATTCTCATGTTTGACATTTATCTGGAAATTCTCTTTGAAACCAACCCTTGGTCTAATTTTAGAACTTGTGGATAATAGGGCTGCCTCAGGAAAGCTGTCGCAAGTGATGTCAATAGCAAGAAATGCAATTTAAAATTTTTTTGGGACTTTGATTCTCTCAAAATTGTTATTTTTCATATTCATCTGGAAATTATTGCTAAAACCACCCCTAGGTCTAATTTGAAAACTTGTGGGTAATAGGGGTGCCTCAGGACAGTTTTCTGAAGTAATGAAAATAGTCAGAAATGCAATTTAAAAGTTTCTGGGGACTTTGGTACTTTTGACAATTCTCATTCTTGACATTTATCTGGAAATTCTTTTTGAAACCACCCCAGGTGTTTCGAAGTTCAACCCTCTGTAATTTGAAAACTGTCCATTTTTCGACTTTTCGCCTATGAACTTTTCCAATCGAGACAATGAGGGCTACAATTTTACAAAGTTTCATCAAAATTGAATCGGAACCATTTTATGTACACTTTGTGCCTGGTCCTTCACATGGAAGGGCAGATTTTGGGAGATATCATAAAAGGGCTGAATTTTTAAGTGTTAAGTAATTAATTTAGAGTTCTGTATCATCATTACGTTGTTTGAGTTTGCTTTTAAACTTGTAGAACATTTTTGATCACGAGGGGTAGGTGTGTATGATTTAGGGGTCGTTTTTTCGGACACGTATTATATGTCACCAGAAAGCAAAAAAGAGCAAAAAATTTCTGCCAACTGTGTTTTTTCAACATTATTACTTTGGATACATTTTATATAAGTATATGTAATTTCTGCTACGTACATTTACGTGGAAGGGTAGTTTTTGGGAGCAATCATAAAAAAAGTAAATTTCCAAGAGTTAAATGATTAATTTAGAGTTCTGAATCATCTATACGTTGTTTAAGTTTCTTTTTACACTTTTGAAACATTTTTGATCATGAGGGGTAGGTATGTATGACTTAGGGGTAGTTTTTTGGGATACGTATTGTATGTTTTCGGAGAGCAAAAAAAAAAGCAAAAGAATCTACCTTAATCGTTTATTCCATTATAATTAGTGAGTTTTCATAGGTGGCGGCGCTGACTGGACGTCGTGCTAGCGCCGCCACCCTTATCTCGGAAGTTTAAAAAGAACAAAAATTTTGTTTGAGCATAAAATTTGCAAAAAAAAAGCACAAAAATATGGCGTTTTTCATTGTGCCTTGATGGCAATTTTTGACTATTTATCCCTGTAAAGCTCTACCGCTGCGAAATACCCGTTGTTGGCTACAACTTCCCTCTAGAAACTGTTTGTGTACAGTTCGTAGTACTAGAATTGAAAAAAAAATGCAAAATTACTCTTTGCCCCCACCAGGTGGGGTGAAAGAGCTACTTTATTCCATGACTGAAAATCGAGAAAAAACCAGTTTTTTTACACGAAAATCGAATGTGTAGTTAGAGGAATGCATAATTTGACATTAAATTATTGTCAAACAGAGTCACTATCTGAGTAATGTCGTCAAACGCTTACAACATTTCGTTTTAGACGGCTGATGCGACTCTGTCCCGCCTCTGATTCATCTGATTTGGCATGTACTTCAGGAATCCACCAAGTGCTCTTCGAATGATCTCCTCACTGTGTTTTTCCTTTCTGCGCTTATACACTGAGCGAAGAGTTCCCGTGTAGTTCGGTTTTACACCCCAATAGTTCGGGTGGTTTCTCTTTTTTTTTTCACACGAAGGTTTGGCGCGCTTGCACTACTGAGACGTGCGATCACCACAACCATTCGGGTGCTCACCCGAAACAGTAGCGGCCGAACTGGTGGGGCGCCCGCCCGAATACTTCGGGAGCTTGCACGAATGATTCGGAAGATTCGAGTCGTCAACCGCGTTGGAAGTTGCGCGTTCGACGTTTGCGCATGTTCGCTGATGGCCGCAGCTGATGAACATCAGGCTCTTCCCAAATGTCACTGTTTCTAGTTTATGTCGATTTTATTGTTCATGTGCGAGATGTCAGTGGAATAAAGTGTAACTTCTTATGTGATTTTTCTTTGGATAATCATTAAAGTGTAAGATTTTTAATTGATTCGAGTTGTCTAACGACCAGAATCATTGGTGCCACTACCCGAATCATTCGTGCAAGCTCCCCAAGTATTCAGGCGGGCGCCCCACCACTTCGGCCGCTGCTGTTTCGGGCGAGCACCCGAATGGTTGGGGTGATCGCACGTCTCAGTAGTGCAAGCGCGCCAAACCTTCGTGTGAAACCAAAAAAAAAGAGAAACCACCCGAACGACTGGGGTGTAAATCCGAACTACACGTGAATTCTTCACTGAGTGTATTCACGCACGTTTTTGCTAAAAAAATACTGAACAAAAAACATGAAGAGAAGGTGGATCTTTAGCCTTACCGTATATTTGGCTCTTTCGTCCTTATTCATAAACGACGCTCAAGAGGATCTGTGAAGATGGATGATATGATTATTTATATTACCATTCGTGCGGCCTGTAGTGGAGATCTTAAAAAGTCTGTGGCGAGTTGCTGAACGTTACTGTTCTGAAGTGATATGCAAATGGCTCTTTTGCCCCGTGGCCCTTTCGCCCCACTCTACTCTACCTTTTGGTTTAAATTTCATTAAACTTTGTACTGACTGGTTTTTAAGAATTCTGATCATAATTCAGGAGTCCATATTACTAATTTCAATGTGGCGGAATTAAAACCGCCTTTGACAAGTAGAAAATTTTGTTCCAATTTAACTAAACACCGTATTCCGAGTTTCTTGACGTTTTTTATTTTGCTTGCAATGTCAAAATATCAAAATCCAATATGGCGGTTGACATTTAAAAAATTGTTGTTAAAATTTCATAAAGATTAATATTTAGGGTTTCTTTAATTTTATTAAAGTTGATTAAAAAATTATTTTCTCAAAGAAAATTTAGTTTTAATTAAAAGTTTATGATTATGCATCCAGAGTCAAAATTACAAAATCAAATATGTAGGATCCATTGGCAATTATGAATTTTTGAAGTTCTGGAGGTCCATTTATATGATGTTCGCGATTGTCTTGTGTGCGTTGCAAAATCAGGAGCGTTACAATACATAAGCTTGAGTAAACGAGACTACAAATTCTGTGGCACGCTTTTCACAGTGTAAGTTTTTAAATGAAAAATTCATACATTTCTACTTGTTTTCACAGAAACGAATACGGGAAGCAACACACCTAGTGTTCAACGGGCCAAGAAATTGTCCACTCGTAGGCGTAAACCTCTTTCCAGTGATTCAAGCGAACGAGATGACCAGCCTCAATTGGGTAAGTACCTTTTTTTCTAATAACTTATCACAGATACGTGTTGTTTATTTGAAAAAAAAACGTTCGTTCCGCAACAAAGCTCCGGCCCAGTTCACTGATCACTCTCTCTAGCAAGCACCCCAGGCAAAGAGTTGCACAAAGTCACCATGTGAAGCTCTTCACGTGGGTCCATTAGTATCCAGGGTCTTTCGTTTCAGACTTCTCTTGCTCAACTGACACTCTTCATTATGCATTCCTGATAAATTATTTGTCACCACACTTTTCTGCCCTGGCATACTAATTTAGCTTCCCTTACGTCCATACATTTACTCATGCAAGTTCTCGTGTTTCTGTGCCTCTTTGTATACTTTTGTTTCAGGATCTCATTTACACATTCCCACTATTCTTTGTTTGGTCTGCCTCTGTGTATGCTACCATTCACTTACCTAAATATGTTTGTTTTGTCAGTCGTTCTCCAATTAGTCTCTCTCATTACTGAATTTGTCCATTAGCGTTTTACCGCACTGTAATCACAGTAGTACTAGAGATCCATTTATTCTATGTTCAAAATTAACCTTCGTGCGTTGCAATATCTGCAGCCTCACAATGCATAGGCTTAAATAAGCGAAACTGCAAATTCTGTCGGACCTTTGTCTCGGTTTAAGTATTCAAAATAAAAAAATTACACATTTTTACTTGTTTTTACAAAATTAGGTTTGGAAAGCCAATCACCAAGAGTTCGTCGGCCACCGAAATTGCCAACTCATCAGCATAGCCAATCTTCTTCGAGTGGATTAGGCGAACCAGCCGCCCAATCTGTGTCGGGTAAGTAACTTTTCTCAAAATAACTCGTTATAGATATGTTACAACAACAAAAATTAATGCGTTGCATTTACGTTACTTAAAGGAGTAATTCAAGGTTCCCTAAAAGTTACTATAAATTTTGCCGCCCAACTACCTTGATTTTTTAAATTGACAGAAAAATTGGCAAGCCTGATATAGAATGTATTCTAAGATGTAAACAACAATACGTCTGAATATAATAAACAAAGCCTTACGATTGTCTCTACTTCAGATCTTTTACACACAACTATTTTAAACTCGCCACAACGTCAATTTAACACTTTATTCGCATGAAATTCTTTATAATTAATGTGTGAATTCATAATTTGGCATATTATTGGTATTAACAGAGTTATAAATAATCAAAAATTATCAAAAAATGTATCCACTGAAAATTAGCCTATTCGATTTTTGTTCTCAAATTTGTCCTTTTTAGTTTAAAATTCAACCATTTGGTTTTAATTCATGTTCAAAAAACCTGAAATTCTCTGAATATCCTGAGATCCCTGAAAATTTATTGAATTCCCTTGATACTCTTATATCCCTAAAATTCTATGAATTTCTCGAGTTTCCTGAATTCCCGCAATGTTCTGAAATCCTCTGAACTCCCTAAATTCCATGAATTTTTTTTTCTCTTAAATACTTGAATTCCTCAAATTCCATGCATTTGTCAAATTCCCTTGATCCTCTGAAATCGCTAAAATTTTATGAATTCCTTGAATGCCTCGAATTCCCAAAAATCCTTGAATTCCTTGAATATTAGGAATTCCTAAGATTCCTTGAATTCCTGAAATTCTTCGAACTCCTGAAATTCCTTGAATTTATGAAATACCTTCGATTCCTGAAATTCCTTGAATTCGCGAAATTCCCTGAATTCTCTGAATTCGATCAATTCTTCGAAATCCCTAAATTCTTTCGATTTCATGAATTTATTGATTTTTCTGGATGCTCTGATATCCGTGAAATTCTCTCAATCCGACAAAATCCTTGAATGCCTGGAATTATATGAATTCCTGAAATTCCTGGAATATTCGGAAATCTTGAAATGTCTCGAATATTCTGAATTACTGAAACTTTTTAAATATTCTGAATACCTTGATTTCTCTGAATTTCCTTATTCCTCTGAAATTCTCTTAATTTTTCCGAATTCTTGAATGCTTTGAATATTAAGTATTCCTCAAATTTCTTCAATTCTCGGATTCTCCTAAATTCTTTAAAATCCTTGAATTCCTCAAATTCTAGGAATTTATTGAATTCTCTTGATGCTCTGAATCCCTGAAATTCTTTAAATTTCTTGAATGCCTTGCATTTCCCCAATGCTCTGAATACCTCCGAACTCCTTAAATTCTTTGAAGATCTTAAATTCCTGAATATTTTAAATATTTTCAATTACTTGAATTCTTTGAATATTCTTAATTCCCTAAACTCTCTAAATTCCTGACAATTTTTTTATTCCCTAAAAACACTGAAATATTCTAATATTAAATATTCTAAATTCCTGAAATTCTTAAAATTCTTTGAATGCCCCGAATACTCTGAAATTCATGGAATTCTCTGAGTTCCCTTAAGTCTTGTATATCCAGAAATCAGTATTCAGAATTCCTAAACTTCCTTGAATTCTCGGAATTTCGAGGATTCGCTGATTTCTTTGAAATCCTACAATTCCTTTAATTTCATGAATTCATTGATATCCCTTAATGCTCTGGAATTCCTGAAACTCTATGAATTCCTTGAATTACCTAGATGCTCTGAAATCGTTGAAATTTCTCGAGTTTGGTGAATTCCTTGAATATTTCAAGTTCTTCAAATTCTCTGAATATTTCGAATTTCACAAATGCTCTTAAATCCCTGAAATTCTCTGAATCCTGCGGGAGAAAATTGAACATCAGAAAAGCAACCTAACCTCAACATTTTTGAGTTATATTGCGATCCAGTCGTACGCAAAAAATGCGTGAATTTTCATTTTTGCGAAAAAATTCTCTCTTCTCCTCAAGCCGCAAGCGCGAATCAGAATATCATAAAATACACTCTTTGTATTGGAACGAATACAGAAAAAAAATCAGAAGAAAGAAACGCCGGAGTAAACAGAAAGATGATAAGAGAGATAGGCGTAAATTTGTTATTTTTAGTGTCACGAATCGTACCAATCATGTTTTTTTATGTGTATACTATTAATTTTCTAATGTAATGTTTCCTTGAATAATGGTATAAGAATAATTTGAAAAACAATTTTGTCCCGATTTTTCAGTTGGCACTTTAACAAAAGTGACGGAGAGGGAGCACCCGAAGTTTCTGTTTCACCTTTCTGGGCCTCTCAGGGTGGTTCGACTGAGCGCAAGACAGCTTCCTGGTGTCTGGACTTGGACCTTGTACAATAAAAATGATTTGCGAAAATCTTACCGTCATCCAGTCGAAGGTTCTTTAGATGTAATTATAAAGCGTCATACCATAATTGGTGAGGCAATGGATTACAAATACTATCCAATAGAATATAAAGAAAACGATGAATTTCACTATATTACAATGAAAGAAGGAAAGGATGGAGCTGCAGCTCATACGCCAAAGTCATACGATCTTGAATTTGGTATGGGTATGTTCGAGATTTTGCCAGAAGACACTATATATGTACCGCCTGTACAACCTCCTCCCAGGAACCAAATCAGTGGCTGACGAAGTTAATTTTGAATTTAAGAAAAATATACAATTAAAATTGCACATCCCTGTACTTCAAAGTCGCATTAGAGAGTTACAAACAATTGAAATTTCTCTACATCAGAAAATCAATGTATCGTGTTTCTTAATGTACTGAAAATGTCTGATGGTAAATTACCTGCTTTTAAAATTTCAATCCAGATACAGATGAAAAGCTTTTTTTTTATAATGGAAAGAATGTACCAGTAAATAAAATAAATATCCAAAAATTAAGTCTTTTCAGTTCTTATCGTACTGATTTAACTAGAAAAGCCACCACGAAGTACTTTGCATGTATTCTCTATTGATGTATTTATTTTCGTTCAGTTCATGAACAGTTTGCTTCCTCATTGAGTGAAGCTCATTTTCACTAACAAAAATAAAACTGACACTAATTTCGTCAAGCTTTTTTACAAGGGTAAAACAACTCATATACTCCCCTAGAAAGCTTGTAATCATGGTAACTCGAATTAAATTAGGTAATCAAAGTAACTAACTTGTAATCTAGAGTAATTTAGGTAACTAAAAGTAATTGTGTGGGTGTAATTGTGGGGCTGTAAAATTAATCAAAGTAGGCGCTGCCGGCTCACAAAAAAGGGGTTCGTAGCCTATTTAGACGTTAATAAGGTCGTTTGAACCTTTTTCTCTCATACTTTTCCTCCCGTACACCTTCACTTGCAATGGCGTTTTGAAACATAAATCGGTATTTTTGGTACACAATTTTCAGATTTCAATCAAGATGAAAAAATGGTTTGCAAATTTTGTTTGTGCTGATGATTTTTATCGAAATATTGATATAGATTTCAAAGAAGATTCACAATTTTGGAACTATTCAGGGTTATATCAACATTTGTTACCGGAAATCGGTTATTTTAAACAGAACTTGTTATATTTCACAGAATATTTACAATTTGAAACACTATTTTATTATTTTATGATAGTGTTTTCAGTTGAAAATTGGTACTAAAATTTTTTTTGAATCATAAAGCTTTTCAGATTATTATTCAGAATCATTAAATGTATTTTAGGTTATGCTCGCCCTTCCACCATAATTGGTATAGATTTCAAAGACGATCAACAATTTTTGAACAATTTTAGGTTACATTAACATTTTTCGTCATAACTCAGTTATTTTAGACAAAATAATATTCTAGGTTTACAAACAGATTGTGGAAATTGATACTGTTAATAAAAAAGTTATTCGAGCGAAATTCAAATGCGGCTTGAATATTATACCCCAATTTTCAACTCATTGTTACAAAAACATGAAATTTGGTGGGAGGGTCCTGTTGTTATTAAAACATTTTTTGTAAACCGGGTGCTAAAATTCAAAATTCAAAATTTTTTTTTTTTAATTGGTGGAAATATTTATTTTAAGTGCTGTATTTTTTAATTAATTATGATATTGAACTTTAAATTTTGGGCTCTCGTGAGCAACTCCTTTCTTTTTCGAAATTCAAGAGAAAATTTTAAAAAACTTGAAAATTATTTTTTAAATTAAGCCTTTTCACTCACCACCTTTTGATATGAATTTCTCCTGGAATTTTGAAAAACCTATCAAAATCTCAAAAATTGTCTTAAAATATTGCAGAGTTTTTTCAAAATTTTGACAAAGCTTTTCCAGAAATTTGAATTTATTGATAGAATAAGCCCAACAGCCAGAGGCCAATTACACAGCTACAAAAGTAAATTGTATTACTTATATTTATAATAATACATAGTAGTCGTATGCTAATAACTAAATGAAGAGCTATAATATCATGTGTTATACACACACACACACACACACACATATATATATATATAGTTAAAAGTTTGTCATAAGGACAACCGCAGGATTTCGCCGGGAGCGGGTGCTAATCTGAAAAATTGCACCCGCTCCCAGCGAAATCGCGGTAAAATTTCAGCTGTAACCGCGTCTCACGACCGTGAGATAGGTGGTTACAGTCTGCGACGAACTCAATACGATGGTCCGGCAAAAGCCTCGTGCACCCTGAGGATACGGAGCGACCCAAGGACGACCGCCTTCTGCATTTTCCCTGCAAGTGTCTCAGCATTTTTTTGACACGCAGGGATGCTTTTCAGGCTATTAACCAGTGAAACCTTGGCACTTCCAAGAGCGCCGATGATCAAGACGATTAGCTTAACAGAATATTCCGGGTATAACCGTCGCAACTCCCTTATAAGGTCTTTATACCTCTCTTTCTTTTCTTTCTCCTTGGCTGTGACGTTTTTGTCAGCTGGTGCCGAAAATTCGATAACGAACATGGTTCGTTTCTCGAAGTCAAGGAGAACTATGTCAGGCCTCGAGTGCGCAACAGAAACAATTGTCGAGAATATGAAGTTCCATTATATGCGGCACTTCTCATTTTCGACAATTGACTCTATTTCTCTAGGAGCGTTTAGCGGAGAGGTATTTGGGCTAATGCCATAAGAGTGACAGAGATGGTAATAAAGCACTCTTAGTGCCGCATTGTGCCTTTGGATGTAGGTCGTTCCCGCATGAGTTGGACAACTAGATAGTATGTGTCCTAGATGCTCGGGGTGTGCATGACATGCTCTGCAACGATCATCGGGAATGTCTTGGCTCAAAATGTGGCGACGGTATGCTAGAGTGGGAATGACACCGTCTTGACATGCCAAAATGAAGCCCTCCGTGCCCGACTTCAATCCGGGTGATCTAAGGAAAGCAAACGTTAGCTCATACGACATCGACTGATCTTCCACATTTCTGTGGAAGATGCCGTTCATCCTCTTGTCGAGGAGCTGTTCGTGGAAGTTTTTCTCCTGTGCTTTCTTAATCAGGGCCTTCAGGAGTGAGTATTCAAGATGGATAAGATTTGATGCATTTTGCTCACCCCTAGTATTGAAGTCAAGGCCGAGTGTTTCAGCAGCCTCCTCCGCTGCTTTGTACAGAAACGCCCCTTTTCCCACTTCTTCGTGTTTCCTGACCATTTTAAGAAGAGGGTCTTGTCCATTTGCAACTATATGTGCTGTACCCAGAATGAGTCTGTTGTGAAGAAATTCAAGATTCAGTATTCCGCGACCACCTAGGCGGCGTGAGATGTAAAGTCGCGGAACAGAAGACTTAAGGTGCATGCTCTTGTTCATGTGCAAAACCTTTCGCGTCCCGATATCAAGGGATCTGAGCTCGTCCTTCGTCCATGGAACCACTCCAAATGAATAGAGTACTACCGGGACGGCAAGCATGTTCGTTGCAGATACTTTGTTTCTCGCCGACAGTTCGGAAGACCAAATCTGCCGGATGAGACGTTTGTATCTGCATCGGAGAGTATCCTTTATAGATGTCGCGTCCTGAATGCGGCTCTGTGGCACGCCCAGGTATGTATAGGTCTCTGCAGCGCAAAGGTGTCGTATAGCGCTTCTGTCAACGAGCTCAGGATCTTCGGGGATGCCATTAAGTTTTCCTTTCTTCAAATTAACCTTGGCGCATTTCTCTAACCCGAATTCCATTCCAATCTCTTGAGTGTACTCTTTGACAATTTTCAGAGCTAGATGTAGTTTCTCTTGATTCCTAGCATAGATCTTAAGATCATCCATGTAAAATACATGAGTGACCTTATGCTTTCGGTTTCCATGTTTTCCGCAGAGATACCCTTCGGAATGGCGAATGGGGAGAGATAGTGGCAATAATGTGAGGCAAAAGAGGAGAGGGCTTATGGTGTCGCCCTGAAATACACCTCTCTGAAAGGTGATACTGTTAGTGATCACACGATGTTTTCCAGATGAGATAGTAAATCTGGTTTTCCAAAGCGGCATTAATGTCTCTATGCACCTCACGATGTGTGGATGAACCTTTAGGCTTTCCAACAGACAGATGATAAGTCTATGGGAGGTTGAATCGAAAGCTTTCCGGTAATCAATCCAGGCCATCGATAGAAATCGCTGATAGTATGCTGCGTCTTTACAGACACATCTATCGATGAGCAAGTTCTCCCGACATCCCGCTACGCCTTTCTTTGAGCCACGTTGTTCATACATCTCTCGCCATACAGGTCCAATTGTCCGAACAATCCTATCATTTAGGATAGCTGTGAAGATCTTATACAGTGTGTTCAGAAAAGTTATTGGCCTGTAATTCTTAGGGTCAGCTAAGTTGCCCGTCTGCGGCAGGAGCACTGTGCGCCCTTCCACCAACCACCCCGGAATAGGCTCTTCCGACTTTAGATATGAGGTAAAAATTCGGGCCAGATGCTGGTGGGTTGAAGGAAACTTCTTCCACCAGAAGGTCTTGATGCCATCTGGTCCCGGAGCGGAATAGTTATATATATATATATATATACACACATACACATACACATACACATATATATTATGGTGCTGAGTTAGAGATAAATTCGCAAACTATATTGCAAAAAGTATGCACTGATACTGTGAAGAGATCTATATCCACACAAGAACAGGCAAACAATCTATTCAGGTAATAACACATGGTATACATTTGTGATCGAGGATCTAAGCTGGAAGTCAAGTAGATTGGATCCCTAGATCTTGTTGATCGCGTGGATGTATTAAAAGGAATAATTTGTAACAGTTCAGGACATCCAATTATACCTTGAATCAATTTAAACAAAAATATAATCCCGGCAAATGTCCGTCGGTCCTGAAGAGTCCAAACATTGAATCGTTTACAAAGAGTATTTAAAACAGACCCCGGAGAAGGGTAGATTCCAAGTTTTTTTGCAATTAAGGTATTTCAGAAATCTTTTGTGACACGCTTCTATAAGGTTAATATGCTTATGGAGATTAGAAGTCCAAACAACCGAGCAATATTCCAGCTTAGATCGTACCAAAGTTTGAAATAACGTAATCATTGTTGAAATGTTTTTAAATCTTTTACAGATTCTAAATAAAAAATCTAGTGATTTATCAGCGCTAGTAACAATATTTTCCATATGCACATCAAAAGAAAGATCTTGTGTGATATTAACTCCAAGGTCAAGCATTGCAGACACTCTCTTGAAAACTACCCCTTGTATTGTGTATTGAAAGTTAATTAGCTTATCCCTATTGCGAGAACGAGAAATAGTCATAATCCTGCCCTTCTGAATATTAATTTCAAGTTTATTAGATGTGCAGCAGTCAACAAATCTTGAGGTCCAAGGTTAGATCCTTGCGGTACTCCAGAAGTAGGGATACATTCTGCATTAGAGTGTCCACAATGCCCAACAAATGTGTGCCTGGAGGATAAATAGGACTGTAATAGTCAAATCATATTATCTGGTACATCAAGTATTTGTAGCTTACTTAATAATATGGCATGGTCCACTTTATCAAATGCTTTAGAGAGATCAGTGTAAATTACATCAACTTGATTATGTACAGTTAGTAATTGACAAATATTTTGAGTAAAGCTCAGCAAGTTGGTAGCAGTAGATCGGCTAGGGATAAATCCATGCTGATTTAACGAGATCACACGAAAAGCCACCCGAGATATGAAATTATAAATACATAATTCGAATATTTTAGAGAATCCACAACAAACCGGTATGGGTCTATAGTTTACAACGAGAGACTTGTCACCTTTCTTTAAAAGAGGATAGATACGCTTAGTTTTCCAAAAAGGAAGGAAATAACCAATTTGAATAGAAAAATTAAACTAAATTTTTAGTGGAGGAAGCAAAAATTCAGAACATTTTTTAATAAGAGATGATGGGATCAGATCAGAACCACCTGTTTCTTTATTGGGGATCTTTTTGATGGCATTCCGAATTTGCCTTAAGGTTATATAGGTATCATTTAATCCTTCAAGTTGAGCTGTATAAATATGAACAGGCAATAATAGTCTTTCAATAGGAACAGGATATTTGTCATTCCAATCAGGTTCTGGGAGATTAGATGGATTATAAACTTTCATAAAATAATCTGCAAAAGCATTTACAATATGCATAGGATTGAGAAGCTCAACTTTGTTATATATCATGATCCCTGGAATACGCGTAATGCCCTTCTGTTTATTTAAATAAGACCAAAAGGAAGAAGGATTGGCAATAATCTCACTTTCTATATAACTGTTATACCGTTTAAACGAAGCGCTCAAATCAATATCTATTTTTTTCTTAGGAGTTTTATAAAGTTGTTCGTAATATGGATCCTTGGTTGCATTAAATTTGGATCTATACTTATCTTTAAAACTAATTTTATCAACAATATCTTTTGTAAACCACGGAGGATGAGTGAATTTAATCCTGCTAGTATTAAATTTAGGAACGTAAATATTAAATAGCATGTCGAGTGTATCATAGAAAAGCTTACAAGCCTGGTTTAATGACACAACATTTTCTAGAAACGACCAGTCAATATCATTCAAAGCAACACATAATCCATTCATATCTGCTCTTTTAAAATTTAACATTTTTGGTAGAATGTTATTTGCGAAATTAGCAGTATGCGAACCAGATTGATTAATAAGATTTACAGTTAAAGCAGGGCGATACACATCCTCAGGAACAATTGAAAACTCGCATTTGGTAGAAATCTTCCTTTCTTTGTAAAATAATTATGGAATAATTCCTTTGAAATTATTCCACAATTCGTAAGATTTTTTGGAGGGGAGAAGCTTACTTTTCTGGGATATTTGTATGTTATCAATTTGTTTTTTTATCCTTAAATGCAAAAAAGGAGTATAGATTTACAATGTATGTAAAACTTAGTAATTCCAAAATGACTTGAAGGTTACGTTGGGTTATCAGCTATAACAACTTCATGTGTCGTAGAGAATTAGGAATATTAATATGAATTAATTCTCAACCTTTGAAAAAGGGCACTGACCAGTATCACAGAATTTTCCGTAAAATTGACTGGTCAAGTATATCTTTAGGGCCAGTTTTTGATATCTGCTTGTTTTCATTGAAACCAATTTAACGTCTTTTTTACACAAATATAATTATTTGGCCACTATCAAGAAAATGCTCGTGCTCTTCAGGATTCCTAAGGATTTCATATTCCGCGATAAAATCCGCGAGTATGAAATGAATTTATCGCAATTTCTTTGTGTAAATTCTGTCCGAAAATGACACGAGCATTTCCTTGCGGATTTTCTATTTGAAATTTTTCTTCTTCGGTTTTTAGGAAATCTCCACGATTAGTTTTAATTGATGTTGCAATACATTAGATGCAGTTTCACGCAAAAAGGTATCATTTTTCCTGTAAAAAGATTCTATTTAATTGTGAAACACACGAAAATCCTCTTAACTAGGCCTATGAAGTTTTAAAATCACATATTCTTCTAGTAATAATTAGTGAACCGGTTGAAAGTTGTAAACCCCTATACCTCTAGGATTATTTGCCAGGACATCATGTGGACCTTTGGAAAATAACCGCTATGTTGTGAATCTTCGTTTAGCACTGATATTTCTCGAGCAAGGTGTTTGTTGGACTCCTGAACTACAAGGGTTACTTTTTTAAGACGGCCGGATCTTTGGGAAATACTTCAGATGTGATAATCAGGACGTTTGAAGTTGGGTTTCAATATTTGTTTGAATCATATATGTACAGTTTAACGTGGGCTGTATAACTTGTGCAGTTTCAAGCGTGCAGTTTAACATGTAGGTTATAAGTTATGGCTTCTTCAACTTATTATTATTATCGATTAGCAATTCGAACTCGAAAGTTCATTGCCTCATCTACCCGAAACCGCCACACATCTCTATCCTGTGCATCCTCCATCCAGTTTAAGTAATCATGTCCTAGTTCTTTTAGAGCATCCCTTACATTTTTTCCCCATCTGTTTCTCGGTCTGCCTAGAGGTCTCTTACCATTCGGTTCCCCTCTTAAAACTTGCTTCACTGTTCTTTCCTTGCCCATTCTTGCTACATGCCCCGCCCATCTTAATTTACGCGCTTTCATAACTCTATTTATATTTGATGACCCGTAGAGAGCATGCAGCTCATCATTATGCAGTTTGCTCCATTCACCAGTCTCTTCATCCCTCTTTGGACCATCAATTTTTCTAAGTACTTTATTTTCGAAAACTCTAAACCTATTCTCCACTCCCTTCGTCAGCGCCCAAGTTTTACACCCGTACACGACGACCGGAATTATTATCGTTTTGTAAATTCTTAGTTTGATGTTTCTAGATAGCAATCGCGATTTTAGTAGCGTGTTTGCTGCATAATAGCACCCATTGCCAGCGTGTAGCCGCGCGTTGATTTCCCTTTTAATGATATTTTCGCTAGTTATAATAGACCCGAGGTATTTAAACTCGTTAAGCCTTTCGAATTTCATACTTCCGGCCATTAGATCCCCGCCTACATTACTTTGTTCGGATCTGGCGAGGGTCGTATATTTTGTCTTCGATTCGCTAACTTCCAAACCAATATCTTTGGCTTTTGTGATCAAGATTTCTGCATTTTTAGCTACGGTTTCTTTATCATCCCCTAGTAAGTCGAGATCATCCGCATACCCAAGAATTTGTATTATCCCATTGAGAGTAGCACAGGTCCGATTCGCTTGTACTTGTCTGACTACGTATTCTAAAACTAAGTTGAAAAGGGTGCACGAAAGTGCATCGCCCTGTTTCAGGCGATCACGGACCGAAAACTCTTCAGATAAACTTCCGTTTACACGTATTCTACCCCTACTGCCGCTTAAGCATATTTTGACAAGTTTAACTAATTTTTTTGGTACACCCAAGAACTCTAGGATCCAGTAACTTCGTGCGCGTATGATAGAGTCGTAAGTTTTTTTGAAATCGATAAATAGCTGATGTACTACTTCATTAAATTCCCATGTCTTTTCTAACAGTTGTCTAATTGTAAACATTTGATCGCTTCTAGATCGGTTTCGGCGGAATCCACACTGGTAATCCCCAATGATTTCCTCGGCAAAAGGAGTTAGTCTACTTAAGATTACATTGGACAGGATCTTATAGCACGAAGGCACAAGTAAAATTCTCCGGTAATTGTTACAGTTCGTTTTATCGCCTTTTTTAAAGATAAGAATAATAATAGAGGTATTCCATTCCTCCGGCATGCGTTCCGTTTTCCAAACTGCGCGTATTGATTTACAAATTTGCCTTGTGAGGCAAGGGCATCCATTTTTTATCAGTTCTGACGGTAGGTCGTCGATGCCCGCGGTTTTGTTATTTTTCAACTTCTTTATGGCCATTTCTATTTCTACATCAGCAGGATCATCAATTAGTAGATCGGCCGTGTGGATTTCACCGAGATTACCTTAAACGGGGGCTTCGTGTACATTTAAAAGCTTATCGAAATAGTTTTTCCATAAATTCAGTCTCTCTGTCGCATCGGCTACTAGATTGCCATTTTCGTCCCTCATTACTTCCGTTCTACTTTGGAAGCCTTTCCTTATAAAATTGATTCCCTTGTACATCTCACGCGGGTTATTTTGTTTATTATGCGTTTCTATTTCTAGTATTTTATTCTTTTCCCACTCCCTTTTCTTGGATCTATAAAGCCTATTTGTACTTTCACTAATCTCGAGATACTTCTTATGTGTTTGATCGCACTTATTTTGTAAACTAATTAGTTTGGCCTGCCGACGTTTTCCAAACCAAAGTTTGCACTCTTCGTCAAACCATGGTTTGTTTTGGTTACTTTCTTTAAACCTATAGTGAGTTTCGCGGCTGTCTTTATCGCCTTTTTCATATTGCTCCACAGGGTTTCTGAGTCCTTCACGTAATGATCGTTATCGTCTCTCTGTTCTTGGAGAACGTCGAAACTATTAGAAATCTCAACTTGATAATTTAATATTTCTGTTGGTGTTTTAAAGTTATCTATATTGAAACGAACTGTTGGCTCTGTGCGGCTTGTTTTCCTACTTAACGCTAGCCTAGATCTTAGTTCTACTATCACGAGAAAGTAGTCTGATTTTAAATCCGCTCCCCTGTACGATCTTATTTCGAGAATGTTTGTATGATGTCTTCTGTCAATTAGAACGTGATCAATCTGATTGTGAGTGATACCATCTGGTGATGTCCAGGTGGCCTTGTATATATTTTTATGCTTGAAAAATGTGCTTTCGACAACGAGGTTCTTGGAAGCTGCAAAGTTTATTACTATTTATCCCATTTTATTACTAATTATCCCATTATTATTACTGACGTCATACAAACTTTCCGACCCTATTGTAGGCCTATACATCGGTTCTTTTCCAATCTTCGCGTTAAAATCTCCCAATACTATTTTTGCGTCATACGTTGAGAACTTGTCGAAAACCTGTTCGATTGTTTCGCAAAAAAGATCCTTAGTGTCTTCGTCTTTGTCCTCGGTGGGGCAGTGCACGTTGATAAACACCTGTTTGCTGAAATTACCCTTTAGTACAATGTATGATAACCGGTCGTTAATGAATTGTATGTCGATAACCGCTTGCGAAATTCGTTTATTAATGAGAAAACCGGTCCCCAATGTGCGCCCCTTAGCTCCCCCATAGTGAAAAGTATAGTTATCCTTAGAAATTGACGCGTAAGCGACCGATTAGCAGGTTTCTTGAAGTGCTATTAAGTCAGTATCGTATTTCTTTGCTATCAAAATGAGTTCGCTAAATCCGCCAGTATATAGACTCCGCGCATTCAGAGTTTCCGCCCTTAGATATTTTACTGTAGTTTTTTGTTGTTGCAAGTTAGACATGGTAATTTTGTGGAAATCCGCACGTTAGGATCCTATTCCGATCGTAGGTGAGTCCACCGTCCCAGAAGTGATAACCCCCATACCTCTCTGGGTCTAAGTATGGGAGCTTTCCGACTTTGACAAGGACCGTGTCAACTTGTCGTCAGACACATTACAGTTTCATACTCGTATCCTAACATCCCCCTGCAAGGCAGCGCGCCTACTGGCATCAATACCCCTTTGGCCCTGTGCAGGCGAATCATTCCACACATCCCTTGCGGGCAGTGTCATCGCTGCGGTGTCCAATGGGGCAGCAGGATTTTTCCCTTACAAGATTTTTAGTTTTGGTTCGGATAGAGTTTCTAGGTGGATACACGCTGCACCTCGGCTTGCCAGAACCAGAATTTACATCTTAAGTGTACACATTGACGTGTACTTTTTAACTCGTATAGAGTTGTTAAGTGCGACGTCTGCGCAGACTGATGAAGGTTAGTATATATAGCAGTGACAAAATTCCAAATTTGTCAGTCATTGTTGAAGACATCTACCTAATAACTAAAGAAAGAACAATGGAGATTGCCAACTGCATCCTAATTCTTATATTTTCGGTATATCTGGATTTTGTTGGTGAGTATATTTACGGTGACAATAGTTATAATTTGTGCACTTATATCGGTCTCTTATCAAATTTATTACTGAATGAAAAATATTTTTATGAATCTTCACGTTTTAATGCTTGTTTTTTTATCTTATTTACACTAAGAGACCTATATGGTTTCAACGTTGTCGGCATAACAGCGTTCTAATTTTTTAAATGTATGCCTGTAAAAATTCGACTTTGGATTTTTGGTAATTGACCCCCCTCCGCCGCCCTATTGTTTCGTTTTCCGGAGAGAAAAAATTCCATATTTTTTTCAGATTGGTCAAGATTAACCGCGCCCCCGGGCTTCTGAGATTAACACGGCTTCTCAAGTTAGAAAAGTTTAGGTTTCGGAAAAATGTAAAAAAGTAAAACTTTTTATAAACTATTTATAAATTAAAGTTTAGTCGCCTTTCGAGAAATGTTCAAAAATTGATTTCCGCGCAGTGATTTTTTATTTTGATCACCCAGTCACCTTGTACTTTGCGGGGGGAAAATTGTGCCCATGAATTTCCTGAAACTTCCAAAAATTTAATACATTGCCATGAATTTCAATAATTTCCGAAGTTAATATTCAATAAAAACATAGCGAATGGAATTTTTAAGAATCTTTCAAGAAATGAAAATCATTATCGGAAATTTTAAACAATGAGAATTTCAAAAAGAAAAAAATTCTGAAACCAGCTTTAATATTTTTTTATTAAATTAGGTGTAAACGAGAAGAGTATGCAAATATAAAACAGAGAAATCGTGCAATGTATTTTCGATGGATATGATTTTTACATCTTGCTAAAGGAGGTCCGTCCACTCAGCGCCGCCACCAAGGCAAAATGAAAAATGGAAAACGCCACATTTTTTGGCTTTTTTTCGCAAATTTTATGCTCAAAAAAATTTTTTTTGCTCTTTAGACTTCCGAGATAAAGGTGGCGACGCTACCACGACGTCCACTCAGCGCCGGTACCTATGAAAACTCACTAAAACTTATTATAATGAAATGAACGA
This sequence comes from Andricus curvator, assembly GCA_932195095.1. Lineage (NCBI taxonomy): Eukaryota > Metazoa > Arthropoda > Insecta > Hymenoptera > Cynipidae > Andricus > Andricus curvator. The sequence continues at coordinate 25,316 of CAKNYM010048871.1, forward strand.
TAAGGGGAGATTTTTTGCTTTTTTTTTGCTTTCCGAAAACATATAATACGTGTCCCAAAAAACGACCTCTAGGTCATACATACCTACCGCTCGTGATCGAAAATGTTCTAAAAGTTTGAAGCCAAACTTAAACAACGTAAAGATGATTCAGAACTCTAAATTAATTACTCAGCACTTAAACATTCACCCCTTTTATAATTTTCCCCAAAATCTGCCCTTCCACGTAAAGGACCAGGCACAAAATGCACATAAAATGGTTCCCAGTCAATTTTGATGGAACTTTGTAAAATTATTATATATTTGTGAATATATATTCTATTTATATTATAATTCTAAAGAATTACAGAGGGTTGAACTTCGAAACACCTGGGGGTGGTTTCAAAACGAATTTCCAGATAAATGTCAAAAATGAGAATTTTCAAAGTACCAAAGTCCCAAAAAAATTTTCAAATTGCATTTCTGACTATCAATATTACTCCCAAAAACACTACTGATGCACCCCTATCACCCTCAAGTTTTGAAATTAGACCTAAGTGTGTTTTCAAAAGGAGTTTCGAGATGAATGTCAAAAATGATAATTTTCAAAGTATAAGAGTCCCCAAAAAATTTTTAATTGCAATTATGGCTATTGACATCACTTACAACAACACCACTTATGCACCCCTATCATCCCTAAGTTTTCAAATTAGACCTGGGGGTGTTTTCAACAAGAATTTCCAGATAAATGTAAAAAATGAGAATTTTCAAAGCACTAAAATCTCCAAAAAAATTTTAATTGCATTTATGACAATTGGCATCAGTTCGACAACCCTGTTTACGTACTTTTATCATCCACAAGCTTTCAAATTAGACCGAGGGGTGGTTTTAAAAGGAATTTCCAAATAAATGTCAAAAATGAGAATTTTCAAAGTACGAAAATCCTCAACAAATTTTTTATTGCATTTCTGACTATCCACATAACTTCCGACAGCACGTCTGATGCACCCCTATTACCCCCAACCTTTAAAATTAGACCTAGGGGTAGTTTTAAAAGGAATTTCCAGATAAATATAAAAAATGAGAATTTTCGAAGTATCAGAGTCCCAAAACAATTTTAGTTTGCATTTATGACTATTGGGACCACTTACGAAAATCCTGATGATGCACTCCTACCATCCATAAGTTTTTAAATCAGACCAAGTGGTGGTTTTAAGAAGAATTTCCAGATAAATGTCAAAAATGCGAATTTTCGAATTGTCAGAGTCCCCAAAAATGTTGAAATTGCATTTCTGACTATTGACATCACTTCCGAAAACACTTCTGATGCACCCCTATTACCTTCAAGTTTTAAAATTAGACCAAGGGTTGGTTTTAGAGAGAATTTTCAGATAAATGTCAAACATGAGAATTTTCAAAGTATCAAAATCCCCAAAAAATTTTAGTGTGCATTTATGACTATTGGCATCACTTCCAGCAATCCCTCTGATTATCCCTATTATCGAAAAGTTTTCAAATAAGACCTAGGGGTAGTTACAAAAAAATTCCAGATAAATGTCAAAAATGAGCATTTTCAAAGTATCAGAGTCCACCAAAAATTTTCAATTGCATTTCTGGCAGCACACTGCCATATCGTGCTAATGAAACAAGAAACAATAGAATAGCAAACTGAATTGCAGCACGCTGCCACGTAGTAACGCGAATATGTACTCTGAAAACAATCGCTAACAAAAAAAAATTAAAGGAAGATAATAGGGGTGCTTTAGAAAGATTTCTGGAAGCGATATCAACAGTAAGAATTATCATTAAAAAATTTTTGGGGACTTCAATATTTTGAAAATTCTCATTCTTGACATTTATCTGGAAATTTTTTTTAAACCACCCCCAGGTCTAATTTGAAAACTTGTGGTTAATAGAGGTGCATCAGGAGTATTGTCGGAAGAAATTTCAATAGTCAGGAATGCAATTTAAAATTGTTTGGGCACTCTGATACTTTGAAAATTGTCATTTTTGACATTTATCTGGAAATTCTTCTTAAAACTAACCCTAGATCTAATTGAAAATTTTGTGGATGATAGGGGTGCTTCAGGAAAGCTGTCCAAAGTGATGTCAATAGCCGGAAATGCAATTTAAATTTTTTTGGGAACTTCGATACTTTTCGCCTATAAACTTTATCAATAGAGACAATGAGGCTACAATTTTACAAAGTTTCATCAAAATTGAATGGGCTCCATTTTATGTACATTTTGTGCTTGCTCCTTTATGTAGAAGGGTCGATTTTCGGGGATATCATAAAAGGGGTAAATTTTTAAGCGTTAGGCAATTAATTTAGAGTTTTGAATCACTTTTGCGTTGTTTAATTTTGTTTTTAAACTTGTAGAACATTTTTGATCACGTGGGGTAGGTATGTATGACTCAGGGGTAGTTTTTCCGGACGCGTGTTATATGTCATTGGAAAGAAAAGAAAAAAGCAAAAAAATGTCCTCTTATGATTTATTTCATCATAATATTTTTTAGTGAGTTTTCATATGTGCCGGCGCTGAGTGGACGTTGTGCTAGCGCCGCGCCGCCACCCTTATCTCGGACGTTTAAAGATTAAAAAAAATGTGTTGAGCATCAAATTTTCAAAAAAAAAGCAAAAAAATATGGCGTTTCTCATTTTTCGTTCTCCCTTAGTGGTGGCGCTAAGTGGACGGACCTAACTTTGTACTGACTGGTTTTTAAGAATTCTGATCATAATTCAGGAGTTCATATTACTAATTTCAATATGGCGGAATTAAAATCGCCTTTGACAAGTAGAAAATTTTGTTTCAATTTAACTAAACATCGTATTTCGAGATTCTTGACGTTTCTTATTTTGCATCCAATGTCAGAATATCAAAATCCAATATGACGGTTGACAGTTGAAACATTTTGGTTACAATTTCAAAGAATAATATTTAGGGCTTCTTTAATTTCGATTAAAGTATATTGAAAAACTACTTTCTTAAAGTAAATTTAGTTTTAATCAAAAGTTTATGACTATGCATCCAGAGTCAAAATTACAAAATACGATATGTAGGATCCATTAACAATTCTGAATTTTTTAGGTGCTGGAGGTCCATTTATTTGATGTTCACGACTGACCAGCCTTTGTTGAGTAAGTAACTTTTTTTTCTAATAACTTATTACAGATACGTGTTCTTTATTTGAAAAAAACGTTCATTCCGCAACAAAGCTCTGGCCCAGTTCACTAATTTCACTCTAGCAAGCACCCCAGACAAAGAGTTTCACAAAGTCACTATGTAAAACTCTCCACGTGGGCCCATTAGTATCCTGGGTCTTTCGTTTCAGACTTCTCTTGCTCAACTGTCACTTTTCATCATGCATTCCTGATCAATTATTTGTCGCCTTTGAGTTTCTTTTTATATGAATCTCAAAGTTCATTGCTGGGGTTTCTGATCTTTAAAACCGCCGGTTTTCCTTCTTAGTTCTTCCAAGCATAGGGTCAAATCAAGGAGCTCACTCATGTTTTCAATCTGGAATGTGGTAGTATTACCAGGATTTAGAATTTCCAGGTCAGTGCCCGCTAGGTATTCAATTAAATTTTTTTCACTGCTGTTGATTGTTGTGATCCCCACACTGTATGGTGAGAGTTTGCATCATAGCCCAAAAGCAGAAGAATCCTGTTGACCTAGCAGTGCTGAATTAGAGCCTTCACCTCTCTAGGACGCAGGGGCCCCTCCGCATCGCCCCCTGCAGAGCCCAGACGTGTACACCTCGACTGTGCCCGAGGAGAGCCCACCGGGTTGTTCAAGGATTTCTTAACCCCGGCGCTATTCAGCCCTTGACACGGCTACCACATCGTGGCTTAGGGGCATCAGAACTCACTTCCTCGATATTTCAGGAAGCATTGCTATTACCTCCTGGAAATATCGCTCCTTAGATTAGATCCGACAGATCAGCTACACCTCGCGATGCAGCCCTTCTAGTTCACCTATTCTAGATCTATAGTCCTCTTAGACGCTTAAGCCCTCCCACCAGCTACAAGGTCCCGAAATCGCCAGGAAGAGAAATATTCTTGTACACTGAAACAAATTTGAATTAAATATTTGATTTGAAGATAATATCATGTTATCAAGCCTTGTGACTTTAAGTGTGTAGTTGCTTCTCAAAATGGTTAAAACAGTATATTACTACAAGAAATGTTACCCTTTGCGTATGAAAGTTAAGCTTTTGAATGTGAACAGTTTTGTTAGTATATCGTTAGAAAGAAAGTACGCGTATGATGTTATCATAAACCTTTAGAAACGGTTTTCAAATAATCAATGGATTAATGTCCAGTTTGAATAAAAGGAAGTAGATTAAGATTGCAGGAATATTTTCATTTTTATTATACTATTATATTCACCAATAAAATTAAAGATAATTGTCAAGATGAAGACCAGAGTATAAACGACCCTCATTTTTTCCAAGTTGAGAAAAAACTAATACGTCTATTGATAAATAATTTGGTTACCAGTGTAGCAAAGGAATCTTCTGGTGCTTTGTTATAGATTATATAATATATCCTATAGTAGTTATCTCAAACGTTATAGGCGTCACGCTTATCTTTTTGAGATATTTGCATCTCATCAGATCTTGTATCAGAGATAAAAATATAATTAATGAATTCTTTAAAGTTGAGGTACAAAATTCGACAACATCTTCAATTTTAGAAGAAAGAAAGCATAAGCTTTGTAAGCGATTGAGTACAAGATAGTCTCTCACGTTTTGAGAACATCTGAAGCCGAATACCAAGTTTTGGCGATAGCTTCTGTCTGCCTGTCCGGCCATCCGTCTCTAAGCACAATAACTCTCGAAAATACAAAAGGATCGAATCTGGCTTTGAAAAACTTTTAGTACGCTGGTATTTCATGAGCCTTTTTTAGTGAAGCTGGTTCTATTTTGTTTTAAAATTAAAAAAGTACAATTACAATGCGCCTGGCCAAAGCAACCTAGCAGGGTTTGTCATGTTAACATTCTATGTTTTACACTTTTCAATCTTGTAGTTTAGCCTGGCCCAGCAATCTTAAGTAAAATTCATTTATTCTCTTAAGACCTTTCAAAATTTTCAAAAAGCTTTTGAATTTTTCTGTTTGAATCTCCAAAACGATCCATTTTGTTTAAATTTCTTTCGTATCTTTTCCAATTGTGAATCAATTTTGAATCTCTAAACCTTCTAAACCTTCAATGTTTTATTGTTTTCTATTTATTTTATAATATTAATTAATTTTAAAATTGTTTATTTTCAATTTTAATTTTAATTAATCAATTAATTATAACTTTCTATTTAAAAATCTTCTATTCTAATCTTTGAAAATGATTTGAATTTTTCCTAAAAATTTTTCAGTATACACGTACTAGTCGCTATCATATTTGTCTTTCGAAATAAATTTACTGTTCGTACATTTTCTGGAGATAAGAAGCTTACTTTTCAGAGATGTTCGTATGTCATTAACTTGTTTCTTTCCTTTTTGAAGGAAAAAAAACAGTCTAGACTTACAATGTATGTACAACCTAGAAAATCTAAAATTACTTGAAGGTTGCGTTGCGTTATCAGTTACATTTGTTTTACATGTCGCAGGGAATTAGGAATATTGACATGAATTCGAGTTCCACCTTTGAAAAAGGGCACTGACCAGTATTACAAATTTTTCCGTGAAACTAACTGGTCAAGTATCTCTAGCGCGAGTATTATGAAGTTATCCGTCACGTTAGTACTAAGCAATCTGGAAAAGGGTTTAATCTTACAAAAATTCCGTGACGGTAGACAGTTTGTTTTGTTCGATTTGTGGGAAAAATTTACGTGTCAATTTAAAAATTCCTAGTATGTTTATTTTTTACATTGCACTACTCTTATTACGAGTATCAATTGAATTGATCGCGGTTTTTGTGTGTACATCCTGTCTGAAAATAACACAAGGATTTCCTTACGGATTTTCACATTCTTATCCTAATGAGAAGTGATAAGTTCTATCACCTCAGTCGGTTGTTATGAAATCTTGACGTTTTATTTTAATTGGGGTTCATCTCGACTAGGCTCATGCAGACCTAAACACATATCTTCTTTTAGTAATAATTATTGACCTAGTTGAAAATATACGACACCCAGGTTGTTCCCCTAAGGTTTTGCCATCCGAAGAAATAAGTCTTGTAGCTCAGGTGTCTGAAAGTGATTTTTCTTCTGGAAGATTGAAGGAACACGGAGGAAAATAAGATTGAAGAGTTTGATATCCAATACTCGAATTGTTGGATGATTACCAAATTTCAGGAACAGATGCAGAAGACACGGGAAGGAATGTGAAACTACACACTGATTATTAAAAATGCGTTTTTCTCCTGCATAAAACCTTATCTTTTAATACTTCAAAGTTGTCGTATACACAGTTCGTACGTTACCATCTACAATTACAGTGCATCAACCGTTGCACAAATGAAAAACTAACGTCTCTCCTGAAAAGTGCGTTTTCTTAAAAAAGAATAAAAAGCATAAATTACTAGACTTTCTAGCATCAATAATGGAAATCTGTGTATCGTATCTCAGTTGTGGGACGGACAAAGTCCTAATTGAAGCATAGTTTATAGTGTTCTATTGGGAATTCAACTGAGTTTGCAGCAGTCCAGTAACCATTCCTAGATGCCCGCACCCAATAACGTCCGGGCAGCACCGAACCGAAGCTTGCTTGCATGATATCATGAGGACGCTTAGTTCAATTCTCGGCAACTACGTTTTTTCATCTCACCCGCCTTTTTCTGTTTCAGCAAATAAATTTTCATAAATTAATGTTTGAAACTTATTGTATATATGTATGTAAAATATATAAATAAATATAAGTTTATAAAACGAAAAGAGACTATATCGACCCGTCAACAGCTGCCGCTCTGTGTCCTTGTGAATTCTTTTTGACCAATCATTCTTTACTGCTGCGAGTATAGGAAAAATTCCTTTCCTGGACTGGACTCCGCACAGTGCGCTAGAGAAGTCAGACCATCAACAAGCTGTAATCTCTTTAGTTGCATAAGGAAGTTAATACCGCGATTGCACTTGAATCAATACCCTAATTTCAATTTAGAATTTTTTTTATAGCGCCAGTTCAGTAATCCTCAGTAATCAACCTCGACTACCAGCACTACAGACCCAATCTTTCACTTCCATTTTTCTCAGTGCAGAGGTGTTTTAAACCCCTATACCTCTAGGGTTATTTGACAGGACATCAGGACATGAATGAAATAAATAGAAAATACGTTATTTTGAGAAGATGGAACTTTTCGAAACTTCACAGAAAAATAGCGGGATCATTCTTGCTGCAGCTTATTTGTAATGTTCTTGAAATAAGATTTTTTTTCTTAAAATGAGAAAACTTCAAGTGTGAAACTATGACATCTTAAACAAACTATCCATTAGCTGAGACTGGTGACTGGAAGAGTACCTCAGCAGTTTGGCTAAATATTGTATAGCTTCTATATGAGTTGGCGCTGGCGTACTGTCGCCGTTCACTGTTTCATCGTTGTCGCTATCATAACACTCGGCATCAGTGTTCTTTTTACTGCAAAATTGATTGTAAAATATCGTCAGGTGTAGTAGGTATTTCTTCATGAAGAATCAACTTAGCATCGCCGTTTATAATCTCATCAACTGAGAGTACGTCATTTTGAATTTCATTTCTTCAGGAGCGTATTCTTTCAATAAATTCGTCAATTTTGACTTCCATTCTGCTGCTACCTCTAAATCCGCTGCTGCTGATTCGCCACAGAGAATCCGAAAATTAATGTTGTTTCGTCTTTGGAAAGACTCCAACCAAGCGTTTCTGGCTTGAAATTTTTATACACCAAGCTTTTCTGTTATTTCTTTAGCTTTTGCCTCGAGCATAGGTCGACATTTACAGAAAAACTCAAAAAACAAGTTGTTGAGCTCTTCATTTTCAGTTTTACGTAATTTGCGTTTTCTTTCCTGCAGCAGTTTTCATTCCAGGATCTTAAAATCTCGATCCTGTTTTTACCGATGTTCCCAACAGTTAGCTTCGCTACAGAAAAAGCTTCAGCGATTTTCCGCTGGCTATCACCTTTATCGAGTAAGTCTAAAACTTCTTTCTACATTTCAATAGTCAACTCAATAATCTTCTATCGTTTTGTATCTATTATGCAGTCGTTAAGTTTTTGTTTCAAAGAATGTTCCTATCGTTCTAAGAAGAGCGGTATGTATCGAAGAAATTATACGCTAGAATGAAATATTTCTACGTCCAGTCGGTGACTAGAGATCAAATGAATTGAATCTTCACAGTTCACTATTTCATGTTATCCCACGTTGACTTATCATAGGCCAGCCATGAAGGAGTAGGGGATGACTTACTGGTGCTGGTCGTTGATGTTTGAGTGGGGCTTCTGCTGGCTAAGTAGCTTACTGATTCGATGTTGAATAAAATAAAAGAGACTATTGGAGAAGTTGAAGTCATTTGATCTCTAATCTTCAAACGATATCTGTATGAAAATTGTAATTTACCGCTCTGCGTGAATATCAGTGGCCAACTTCGGCAGGTTGCAATGTGTGAAAATCTTGTAAAAAGGCGGCCAAGATACAAGATAGACAGGTGGCCAACTTTTTGAAGAAAGATCCTGTTAAAGTCAATGCAAGTTTTCCGGTTCCGTAAAGGCCAGTCCAACTTAGACAGGTGGCCAGGTTACAAAGGTGGGCAACTTCACAGGTTTTACTGTACTTCAAAACGTTTAACGTGCACAGTTTAACTTGTGCAGTTTACTGTGTGAAATTTAAATTTCAACTCATATATTAAATGTATGCATCAACGTGTATCCTCACAGAAACAGGATATTATGGGATATCCCATTTGATCTCATTTATCTCCGAGGCTGTTCCAGGAATATCCCAGGCATAACCTGTCGGTTATACCGCAATGCGTAAATTAGGATATCTCTAGGATATCCACGATGTCTATGGAATATTTCTGGGACGTCCTAGATGTCCTGGGGATATCCCAATTCCCGCCTTGAGGGATATCCAACGGGTTATTCCTGGGATATCCTTGGGACAACGTGGGGGATAAATTCGGTCGAATGTGATATCCCAGTATAACGTATTGCTGTGAGGGTAGTTTAACTCGTGTAGAGCTGTTAAGTATAGTGATGATACCCCACCGCTTCTCCCTTGCTTTACCACTGCGCGACGCGTGCGCAGTCTGATGAACCTTAGTATATATAGCAGTGAAAAAATTCCAAATTTTTCATTCAGCGTTCGTGAGATCTATTTAGTGATAAAAGAAAACATGAAGATTGCCAGCTGCATTTTAATTGTTACATTTTCGGTTTATCTGGATTTTGTTGGTGAGTATAATTAGGTTAAACATACTTTTAACTTGTCTACTCATATTAGTTTCTTATCAAATGTGATGCCAAATGAAAAACAGTATACATGAACTCATGTTTTAATGTTTCTTTTTCTCATCTTCTGTATACTAAGAGATCTATATGATTTCAATGTTTCCTGCATAAATGCGTTGTAATTTTTTTTCAATCCATACCTGTAAATATTCGACTTTAAATTTGTAGTGATCTACCCCCCCCCAGCATTGTTTCATTTTCCGGAAAAATAAATTTAATTCTTTTCAAACTGATCAAGATTAACCCGCGCCCCCTGATTTTAAAAATAACATGGGGGTTTAAATTGAAAAAATTCGGTTTTCGAAGAACAAATTAACTTGTTATAAACTATTTATAAATTGAAGTTTATTCGCCTCGTAGAAAACGTTAAAAAGTAATGTCCACCCGTTAATTTTTTTTTTCATCACCCAGTCCCCTTATATTGTCGGGGAACAAAAATTGAGCCCTTAAGTTTCCTAAAACTTTCACAAATTTCATAGAGTTGCATGAAATTGATAAATTTCCGTAGAATTTTCAGAAATTTCCATGATTTTCATTAATTCCGAAAAATGTTAACAAATTTATGAAGTTAATATTCATTCACAACGTAAAGAATAAAATTTTTAAGAATCTTTTGAGAAATAAAAAGTGCTATTGACACTAGGTCTGAAGGTAAACTAGATTGACTGTGTAAATAATTCTTGTTCTTCCGTATTAAAGCAGACACTTAGAAATGTGCTACGACATTGAAGGTGGCGTATATAGTACAGGCCGAAAGTTTGAATACATCTAAGAAAAATGATCAAAAGTAATATTTTCATATTTTTGTTGTTTGCAATTAAATTGATGTCTATAAAATACATTCAGAAGTATCATGAAATGTTAAAACCATGTTGTACATACCAAAATTATGTAGATAATGTAGTAAAATAAATGAATAAACTACAAAGCAACTTTTTCTTTCCTCCAGTGTATTCAAACTTTTGACCTGTACTGTATTTGTAAGATTCGAGGAAAGATTTTCAATATTATATAGCCTTCTTATTGTATTAATGAGGTTAAAATCGCTGCACAATCGCGATCTTTTATTAAAATTTGCTATTTGTCTATGGCTTTAATGAAAAAAAACTGTCTCAAAGAGATTTTAGACAATGAGGATTTCAAGAAGGAAATAATTTTTGAACCAGCTTAAATATTTCCTTCAAATTAAGGGTAACCAAAAAGAGTACGAAAATATAAAACTAAGAGATCATGAAATGTATTTGTAAGGGATATGATTTTTACACGTTGCTAAAGGTCGCGTGACAGGACCTGCGACCAAAATAAAACAAAAATATTTTCAAAATATATTCAGAATAGATAAAATACATTAAAATTTGGAAGAAATTACTATTTTTACGATTAATTTGATTTTGACTACAACGTTTTAAAACATCCTCTTATTTTATAGTATGCTAAATTAATAAAAAGCGTTCCTGAATATTTTATAAATAAAATATTATGCAAAAATAGTGGTCATTATTGGCAACTATTTAGAACCATCGTTGATAAATCGATTTTTTGCTTCACAAAAATCTTTTCTAATTATGGTATTACCGAGTTTTAATATAAAATAGCGATGCATCGTAATAACATAATAAACCTGTGGGGCCGACTTGAAAGTGATTTTCAAAATACTTTGCTCTAAAATATCAAACTCTACTCTTGATTTTTTTTCAACTCAATATGAGTGATATCTGTGAATTCAAAATTGATTAATGTTAATATTATTTAGCAATTTTTCATTTTAAATTTTTTATTCGGGATAGGTGCGTGACAAGACCTTTTGCGTACTTTTCTATTTATATTATCTAAAAGAATTTGTATAAAATTTTGTCACTTCACATATTTTGACAGAAAGGCTTCACTGATATAATTTTAGGAGAAATTTATTATTTAAAAGAAAAGGGTGAAATAACTGGAACTTAAGGTGATCCACTTTTTGTCAATCACTTCTAGCAAGATTTTAATTTTTCTTCAATTATATTTTTCATTCGTTGATTAAAATGTAGAGAATTGTGTTGAAACATTAACAAAATATCAAACTAAAACTTAGAAGAATTGATAAAGTCGGATTGGAAAATATATATAATAGATACAAAGATGCTGTATAATACATTATTTTTGTTGATTTCACCAACTTTTGAAATTCATAAAACTTCGTATTGACGTATATTTAAGATTTCTGATGATAATTTAGAAGGTAAAATTATAATATTCAATATGGCGGATCCAATATTACGTTTTGTAAAAGGAAGCTACTTTAGGATGGTCGAGGTTAGCCCGAGCGAATAAAATCTACACGAGTCTTCAGTATATCTGAACCGTTTATTGAAGGAAAATTCGATACAAAAGGACAAAGTGTTTCGCGACTCGCGGACAAAGGCATTCTGTCGCTTGTTCTCTAAATCTAACGTGAACGCTCTGATTAATCTGCAGAGCGCACCACTAGTTATTTGGCGTGCTTTACGCTTAAATTCGCAAATGCTTCAAATATTAAAGAGTATCGTTACAGACTCCCCCTCTAGAGTAACCAATCGTCCTCGTAGTTACTCTAGCTTACCTTTCTGGGTTTACCCCGTCGACGTATAGCACATACGGGCTTGGGAGCAGGTTCCTCGTAGGTTCCAATGAAGGTTGTTAGATCTGACTCCGAGTACTTTCCAAGTACTAATCCTGGCTCTTCTGGATTGATGATCTCGTAGTACGTTGGACCGACGATTTTCTTGATGCGATAGGGACCATCGCGGCGAGGTCCGAGTTTAGCACTGATACCCTTGGCGGCATTACTGAGCATGTGAGACTTCACCAAGAGTAGATCCCCTTCTTTGTACCGTAGGACGTCTCTCCTTTTAGCGTTAGCCACATCGTGCTGCATGTCTTGAGCATGTTCGGTTGCATTTCTCGTATCCTGGAGAGTTCGCGTGATTTGTTTCAGATAGGGCGTGATCTGTGCCACATAGTTCTCGCTCTGGACGATAGTACGAAGATCGTGACATACATCATCGGCCGTTTGAAGCTGCCTGAAGAAAGTAAGGTAGGCTGGCGTTTCCTTCGTTGACTCGCTCTTCACAGTGTTCATGGAAAAACGGATGGCTGGAAGTTGAATCGGCCATGTGTTATGTAAGCCAGCGACGAGAATAGCTAATTGAGTCTTTAGGTCTCGATTCTTTCGTTCTACCTAGTTAGCTTCTGGATGATACACCGGAATTAAATACTCCTTCATTCCTAGACAAAACATTTCCTGCTGCATAGTTGCTATTATGAATTGTCCCCCATTGTCACTAATAACCTTCATGGGTAGGCCGTAACGAAAAAAAATTTCATCTATGAGCAACTGAGCACAAACTGCGCTAGTGGCTTCCTGCAGTGCAAACAACTCCACCCATTTGGAAGCGGCGTCTTCGATGATAAAGACCCACCTTTCTCCCTTAGGTCCCTCGACTAGTGGACCAAACAGATCAATGGCTAGAACCTCGAAACGTTGAGCTAGTGGTGGTGTTCGCAGTAACCCGGCTGGTTTTAAATTTGAAATTTTGTATCGTTGGCATTTTACGCAATGCTTGATATGCTCAGCAACTTGTTGGCGCATCCCAGGCCAAAAGTAGCGAGAAGAATTTGGAAAAACAGGCCGATCTACTCCATAATGTCCAGCCGTGGCTGCATCGTGATATTCGTGAAGAATTTGTTGCCTTTCCGATTCAGGTACCACCAGTTGAACTTCGTCTCCATCCTCGTCAGGACTGTACCGATGAAGTACACCATTCGACATGATCGACATGGTACCTCCACACTGACTATACAGATTCCACATGTTGATATCGTCTCTTCCGTACAAGTTGGTCGAGAAAGTGTGTCTGCTACCACGTTGGCTCGACCTGGAGTGTAAGAGATTTCTAAATCATACGGCTGAAATACGTGCCAATTCGAGCAGTCTAGCAAACGTTTCAAAACTGGCCCGCGACACTAATTTCCGTATTCGAAAGTTCAAAAGTCCATAGATCATGTCCAACTGCCCATTTTTCGTCAGTGAGTTTGCAGGTAATTGTGTTATCAAGGCGCGAGCTTTTGCCACAAAAATGTCCGTCGAGGTAGACTCGTTTTGTTCGGCACCGAAAAGTTCACGATAAACTTTGTAAGGTTGCTTCGATTGTCCGAACGCGTGTTGCAATGCGGTTAAAACGTCTAACCACGGACTTCCATTGTTCTTTACGCCTTGATACTACGTGGCGGCGTCTCCTGTGAGAAGCATTGGCAAGCCCTTGATTGCATTTTCATCAATGACTCTCACGCACTCTTTATAAACTTTTATTGCGTCGATAAAATTTTCCAGGCATTCACCATTTTTACCCGCGAACCGCTATGTACACTTCGCGAAACTTCCTGTAGAAGCTTGAGCATTATCGGCCGGCGGCTGAGCCATAGTCGCCGTCACTCGTTGCAAAAGTTCCTGGAACCGTTCGGCAGTAAGCGTTACGTTCGACATTTTTAATTTTTGGTTTTCCGAGATGGAAACTTTTTGACAATTTCTTAAAGATTTTCGCAAGCTACTCTTCCACTGCCACGCGGTATCGTTTCCGACTCTCAGCCAAACGCATGAAGATCCATTAACTAAATCAATCCTCGGGCTCTGTTGCTCGTTCTCTAAATCTAACGTGAACGCTCTGATTAATCTGCAGAGCGCGCCACTAGTTCTTTGACGCGCTTTACTCTTCAATTCGCAAATGCTTCAAATATTAAAGAGTATCGTTACAGTTTTACAATTAGACATTTTTGTTCAAATTGCATCAAACTTCATACTGACCTATTTTTAAGAATTCTGCTACTAATGCAGGAGTCAAAATTACAAATTTCAATAAAGCGGATTCAATATGTTGTTCGACAAGTGGGAATTTTTGTTTCAATTTTTCTAAACATCGTATTTCTAGTTTCTTGAAGTTTCCTATTATGTAACTGAATTCAAAATTGCAAAATCAAATATCGCGTCCCTGAAGTGCTAGGGAACCATTTATTTTATGTTGACGATTGCTTTTTGTGATTTGCAAAATCTGCAGCGTCACAATACATAAGTTTGAATAAACGAAACTGCATCTTCTGCAGCGCGCTTCTCTCACTGTAAGTATTCATAATAAAAAATCCGTACAATTCAACCTTTTGTTTTACAGAATTAAGTTCACAAGGCGATTCATCTGGAGGTCATCGGCCCCCGGTATTGCCTTTTCGTAAACGTAACCTACCTTATTCCAGTGAACCAAGCGAACCAGACGAAGAACGTGCGTTGTGTAAGTAACTTTTTTGTAAGTAACTCGTAACAGAAACGTGTTGTTTATCCAAAAAAACACGTTCGTTTTGCAATAGTGCTCTGGCCCAGGTCGCTGATCAATCTCTCTAGTAAGCACCCCAGGCGAAGAGCTTCACAAAGTCATTATGTAAAGCTCTCCACGCGGGATCATTAGTATCCAAGGCCTTTCGTATTAGACGTCTCTCACTCCACTGACACTATTTATTATGCATTTATTCATAAATTATTCATCGTCACACTTTTCTGTCCTGGCATACTACTTTAGCTTCCTTCACGTCCATTCATTTACTTATGCAAGTTCTTGTGTATCTGTGCCTTTTTATGTATTTTCGAATGAGTATTTCATTCACACATTCCCAACATTATTTTATCAGTCTGCCTCTGGGTACGCTACCATTTACTTTATGTTTACCATCTGTATTTGTTTTCACAGTATTCGGTTCGCAAGGCGACTCATCTAGAGGTCCTCGGCGCCAGAAATTGCCCATTAGTAGGCATAACCAACCTTCTTTAAGTGTACAAAACCAACCAATCAACCAATATTATTTGGGTAAGTAACTTTTTTACATTATCATGCTAATGAGAAGGTATTAGTATGAACAAATTTTCTTGAGATAATTGTTTTGATAGGACACATATTTTTTGTTTTATTCGTGAATATATATGTACAGTTTAAAGTGTTAACCTTTAAATTAATGAATTTATAAGCCTATTCGCAGCAAGTGATACCTGATTTGATAACAGAAAAATTAAGTAATTTGTATTTTTGATTTAAAACGATTCAAAATATTTATTTTTTTAAATCTCTTCATATCACAGTTGCTATCATATAAATTTAACAATGATAATAATATTTGCTATATTTTCAAACGAGCTAAAAGTAGCATCAAAATGTACTGTTTCAATTAGAGGGAAACAATCATCTTCAAGAATAATAAAAATTTCAAATATATAATAAATTAAATGTTAACAGTTTTTAAACACTTAAATTCAAGCCTAGATTTCTGATAATTTTAAAGCAAATATTCTTATCTTACTGAATTTTACCAAATATTATGAAAAATTCAAGAAGTCTTTCAAGATATTCAGGAAGTTCAGAAATTTAGAAGGAATTTAAAAATATTTCATAAATATTTTTCAATTTGCAACAAAAAAGTGAATTTTCAACTAAAAAAGAAAACATTTTCAATAAAAAATGGAATAGTTAAATTTCCTGTTGAAAGTGATGAATCTTTAACGGAAAAATTACTTCTTAGCAAAGTAAGTATAACTTTGGACCAAGCAAAATGAATTTTCAACAAAAAATTAAATATGTGATATCCCAACCAAAAAAGATTGTAAATATTTCACTTAAAAATAAAAAACAATTGAATTTAAAGAAAAAAGACGAAATTTCAATTAAATACTTCATTCTGAGGTTCAGAAATTAGTTTTTAACAGAAAAAATGTTTTTTCAATAAAATAGTTGAATTTTCATCGAGAGAAATGAATTTTCAACTAAAAAAAATTTGTAATCAAAAATCAAATAGTTCAGTTTTCAGTTTAGCAAGTAATGTTGAACAAACAAAAGGAGGTTTAAAGAAAATACTTTTTTTTCACAAAACAAATATTTTTAATAAAGTATTTCAATTTTTAACCAATGAAATGAATTTTCAACTGAAATAAATGAAGTTGCAAACAAGAAAAATAGTTTCCAAAAAAAGTCAATTTTCAAACACATATATATGAATTTTTCAACTAAAAAGATCAATTGTCAAGTTAAATTGTTAAATTTTTAACCGAAAAATAATTTTTCAACCAAAAAGATTAATTGTTAAGCATCAAGATCAATTTTCAACAAAAATATATGAATTTTCTATAAAATACATTAGTTTTCATCCAGATGGTTCATTTTTAAACTTAAAGAGTTAAATTTTCAGTTAATCAATGATTAATGACAAATTTTTTTTTTAAAAAGATCAGTTTTTAACCAAAAACAAAACAAAAACAAATAGAAGACCATTTTTTAACAGAATAGTTAAAATTTTCAACCAAGCAGAAGAAACTTCAACCGCTAAAATTCAAATAAAAAACAGTTGATATGAACCAAAAGAAAGAGGACGATTTTCCTTCAAAACAGTTTTTTTTTTATTTTGAAAGTATAGTTGTTTTTAGTTTTCGCTATAAAAAATAGAAACTTTTTGGAAACGTGTACCTTCAAACGTTCTTTCAGTAAACAATAATGTTATATGTGTGCAATTCAGAACTATGCAATAAAAACTGACCGTACTTAAAATATTAAATTTTTTGTTTTCAAACTGAACGACTAAGGGTTTGACTCTCTTTTACGAATGAATCATAAACTTTTATTCATGATTTGTATAAAAAAGGTATTTTTTATATATTAAATTTGAATTTTCGCAGAACTCGGACCCGAAGAGATCGCGCACTCTGGCGAGTGGTAAACTTCCTGAAACGGTCACGAACTGTTTCAGCGATATTCATTTGTTCCGTAACTTCAACTGTTTAAGCAACATTCGTTTCTTCACTGGAGTTAAAAGCCCTTTTCAGCGTCGCTAGATTCGTGAGAGGCTAGGGGACTCACGTTAATCAAGCACCCCGGTGCGTGAGAGGCCAGGGGACTCACGTTTCATCAAGCAACCCGATCCGTCAGAGTCATTGACTCACGAGAATTGAGCACCTTGGTTCGTGAGAGGCGAGGGGACTCAGGTTAATGAAGCACCCCGGTTCGTGAGAGGCTAGGAGACTCACGATAATCAAGCACCCTGATCCGTCAGAGGCATTGATTGACGATAATTGAAAATAAAACTCATAATGTCAAAATATAACATTTAAAAAAAAATCTAGTTACCGAAACAAAATTCTCTCTCTATCGATGACTAAAATACGAGCTGGTTAACGTGTTAGCCGGAGAGCCTGTTTCGCAGGAATTGATGTTGTCAGAATCAGAAAATATTCCATCGCCACTTCATAGAGGTGGGGATATTGAAGCCTCATATTCACCTATTCCTCGTACGGGTTTGTTCCCTGCGGAACGACCGGACGATTCAAATATTGGCCAAGCTCCACTGCGACACCTCCTGCTGCGTCATGGTCTGCACCAGGAAGGTGCTGAGCCATCTTGGCATTATGGTACAGTCATATCTTTTTCCTGCCAACGACAGGCGTTTGTGGAGCTCCTGGTTCCAACTGGGGATTGGACTTCGCCCTCAGTTTGGCTTTCACCAGATTCCCTGAAAGACAAAAAGAATTAATCAAGATGATGAATACATATATATATATAAATATAAATGAGGGTGGTCCGTTGAGCTCACCGATCTTCGAAACTGCACTGGAAACATGAAAAGCACTCTGTAAGTGCAGTTTCTTGAACCCGGGACCCAAGATCGTCGCGATGGCAGCCATTTCCACCTTTTAGAGGATGCGAAACCTTTTATCCAGCTGCGTAAGTAATCGGGTTATCAAATTGAACGCCCCGGGATGACTTACTGGATACTCATCAATTGTCTGGAAAAACAAACATAAATAAATGAGTATTCTAGCTAAAAGTTGGGTATGTCGGTTGCTACACAAAGAGATAGGGTATACTTACATTGTAGGCAATCGAAGCTAGTGGTATGCACTTGCCTTAAGTCACTGACTTTTCGGCGCACACCTCCAACGTGATCTCCCAAAGTGGTTCTAATAGATTGTTTACATCCCTAGCGAGCTCTTCATCGTCCGCTGTGATCATGAGAGGTGCCTTTTCCTTGCTGATCCTCTCTCGGGCAATTTTGGCGAAAACTCGCCCAACAAAGTCGGATAAAAGGAGAAACCGCTCCCACATTTCAAAGATGGAATTCCATCTCGTTCGTACTGCCTGGATGAGTTTCAGGCATTCGGCTTCCGCCTTACTCCACTCCTCCTTCTGGAGTTTTTTCAGTTCCTCCATAGCTCTCTCACTTCTTCTAAAGAAGGCCACAATCTTCTTTATTTTGGTGATCACCTCCTTAAATTATGGGGCTGGAGGCATCTCTGGATACTCGTGCTCGACCTTCTCATGGCCAAGCAGATCATCCTCCAGCTCATCCTAGCTGTCGTCTGGGTTTCCTGGCAGAGGCGCATCGTTTTTTTTTTATCGTTGAGGCCGAGAGCAGTCATTGCCACGATGTTTAAATTGCAGCCAAAGCACGTGATGTGCTTCTCGGCCCCATATACCCTTAACAAGCTCGGACGATGTATGATGCACTGTCAGTTACCACAGCCTTAACGGTCTCCTTCTCTATTCCCCACTCAGAGCAAAACTCCATAAGGAGAACTGACAGGTTATCAATAGTCTTCCTTTCCGGCATAGGTTTTGCTCCAATGATCACTGATTTCATCCCAATATATACCATTAAACCATTTCCCTTTCAGGGTAGGCGTGACACTACCCGTTTCGGGTAGTGTTTCTAGGTTTTTCTTGTAGTTATAAATAACATCAAGTGTGGGCTCACCACACCCACGATGTGCCAACAGCTCTCATGTCAGTATTCTTGAATGGTCACCCATCCAAGTACTAACCGCGTCCAACGCTGCTTAACTTCAGTGATCTGACGAGAACTGGGTTTTTCAGCGTGGTATGGCCGTTGGCCAATGCCTGCTAATATTTCAAAATTTAAAAAATATATATATTTAAAAATATAATAAATCAATTTCAGGTATGAGAAATTATTACAAATCTTCCAAATAAAGCACCGTGAGTCCAACGAAACTTTTAGTCGTCATCGACTTCGTCCACAGGTCCGTCGTTAACACCAAGTTCTTCTTTGAAGCAAGAACTTCTTCGAGTTCTTAGCTGTAAAGAGGAACATTTTCCTTTCATCATCGTGGTGATGGTCCTTTCAGATGAAGGGTTATATTGCGGAATTCCGGACTTCACAAATTCCCGGAAACCCTTGTTCTCCGTTAATGATAGCGGCAGCAATTCAACCGCTATCATATACAACAGTGAGTCAGTAATCTCCGTCCATTTTTGTCCTCCACCTGAAACATACAAGAAAATTTAAAAACCAAGAAAGACAAATTTTCAATTATGCATTTTTAATTTTAAAGAATTATAAATTTTTATCCAAACCGTTGAACTTTCAACGCAGAAGATGAATTTGCAACCAAAAAAGACAAATTTTCAACAAAATTATGAATTTTATACTAAAACAAATAAATTAAAAAAAAAAAAAGAATAGTTCAATTTTTAGATAGAGAAATAAGTTTTTCAACAAATAAAATAAATTATTAACAGAACAGTTGAATTTTTAACCAAACAAATGAACTTGCTACCAAAAAGACAAATTTCCAACAAAATATATGAATTTTCAAGTAAAACGTATATATTTTCAAACTAAAACAGAATGGTTTAATTTTCAGTTAGAGAAATAAGTTTTTAAGCAAATAATATAAATTTTTTTACGAAATAGTTGAATTTTCCACCAAAAAAATGAATTTTCTACAAAAAAGATTGATCCCACAAAAAAGACAAATTTTCAACAAAGTACAGAAATTTTCAACTAAAGAATCAGTGCACGCGTGGCGCTCAAAATGTTCTAGTAGAATAAAATATAAATAATAAAAATATAAAACAACTTACGAGCGAATGAAGCGGCTTTTGCAAAGCAAGCATCCAGGGTACCATTTATACTTTTTTTTTTCTTTTCAAAGAACTAAAAATGGAAAATGCTCCTGCACCAACCACATTCGAACCTTGGGGACCACGAGCTCAATATATACATCTCACGCATATATACTTCATATACATACACGTAATATGCACACATAGGCGCGCAGCCCACAAGGAACGAAGGTGAGTGTGGGACTTACCGAAACCGCACCTACCCACTAAACCTTAACTCCTTTTCCCTGCCAACCCAGGACTACGGAACCGCTTATCGCATTACTTCAAAGTCCTAGGTTACTGGCATGGGGCTCCGAAACAATGCGACAAACATTGCTTCGGAGTCCCAGGCCAAAGGCCATTTAGCCGTCCCTCAACCAGGGTACGCGTCATGCTTGGTAGAAGGGACAGTGGTCGCCTTTCGGGCTCGCCGGCCTTCGACTCTTCGAGGCAGTCTCTCCTCTTTGTTGTTCCGTTATTGGACCTCAGTTCTTCTTCCCTTTCTCTCCAGCCAAGACGTACGCGTCGTCCTCAGCAGCGCATTGATTGCGCATCGGAATGGTCGGCCTTCGACATCTTGGAGGGGTTTCTTAGGGACGTCTTTGGGACTCTCTATCCCTTAATTTTTCTTCTTTTTTCTTTTCTCGTAGAAGGTTTTCGATATATTGTGCTATGGTATTCCAATTGTTTTGGGACGCAAGCATAAGCTGCACTGTGTTGCTTGGTGTTATTGTTGTTCCAAGTATTGTCTCTGATTTAGACTTTTTGTTAACCCACCTTTCGCATCGAAAAAATGTGTGTTCCACATTTTCGACCTCTATTGGACAGTAGTCGCAATTCGGGCTCAGTTTCCTATTCCGCCGGAACAGGTAAGCAATTATGTGGCCGTGTCGAGGCAGGAACTGTGTGAGGTGGTACCAACTGGGTGAGGCTACCATTTATACTGGCTCTTGACTTACTAGTACTAGTACCAGAAGTGGTACTTCCAGTAATAGTACAAGGTATGGGTGTCCTGTCGCGTGCGGAAGAAGACGGAGGCCTTGAGGTGTTACCGCTCCCTAGGCTTTGGCCACATGGCAGCGGGCTGCAGGGGGCCAGAGAGGATGAAGGCCTGCTGGAGGTGCGGCAAGGAGGGCCATAGGGCTGCGGCGTGCGAAAGTACGCCGCAGTGCTACCTCTTCGCCGCAAATAAGGAGAAGACCCGGGTCGACCATCTGCCGGGTACGATGAGGTGTGCGTCGTTCAGAGAGGCAGCCTCACGCGAAGAAGCCTGATGAACGACGCAAATAGCTGATCACACCCAACCAAGATGCCGAAAGCCGACGAGCCCGATGTGTGGTATCACCACACAAATGAGGAGGATGCGTGCATCTTGGTCGGGTGGAAAGAAGAAGAAGAAGTCCAGTTTGGCAACACAGCGGGATGCCGAAGCTCGGCGTAGAATGCCTATAACCCATGTTCCTGAAGTAATGCGAAAGCGGATTCCGGGAACATGGGTTGGCAGGAAGAGGAGGTGAGTTTAGTGGGTGTTACCGTTTATAGGTCGAGTCTCACACTCAGTGAGTAAATGTATTCTCACCTCCTGTACAAAAAAAAAAAAGAAAAGTACTAGTACTAGGAGTGGCATCATCTCCTTCATAAATGATACCATTATCATTTTTATTCTCCGGAACATGGTCAGATGAGTCGGAGGTCGAACTCGTACATCTTTTTCTTTTAATTAAAGGACTCGAATTCGAAAAGGGCAATTCGATCCGATGCACATTTCTCAAATGTTTCGCAAGTGATGATGTATTGCTAGTGAACATAATCTCTGTGTGGCACTGAGTTTAACGCACTTTATTATTTAACACTTTTTAAAAATATAACCACACTGCATTTGTAGGAGCCATCGCGCATGCTCGCCCGACAGCGTCGTGCCGTCGCGACTCGTAGTCACGCATAAGTTTTGTAGAGCGGGCATAACAGAACCGAGGAACCGCTTGAAGAGCCGGTTTCAGAACTGACTTTCGACCTTTCAGCGCCGGTTCCAAATAACCGGTTCTGAGACGCGAAGACTCAGTTGTACGCAGGAACCAGAACCGGTTCGACCGTCTCTAGTGACGGAATCGACAGTTGGCGATAGACACTATAGAGGTGACCATGTTTGGCGTCTGATTCTGGGATTCGCAGAAGCCCTCGATCTTCTTGGAACCTCGTTCATCAGATAGGCTAGGCTAGGGAACTCAAGAATGCTCGCATAGCTGCTCAAAATTGATTCCAACCAGTGTGACATTAGCGTGGTTGTGCGGAAACAATTGAAAATTCATTTGTGATGTGTTTGACGACACCTTACAATTATTTATTGGATTTTCAACACGTTCTGATTCGGGAGCTCATCCAGTGATATTGTGGAAAAAATAAACACAATCAAATCACAAATGAATGGTCAATGTTATTGATAAGGAAAATAAAATACATCTTAGGAATTAGTAAAATTCCCAAAATAGAGCTTTGAATTTTCAATTCGAGATATGAATTTTAATTTTAATTTAAAATCATTGGTATTAGGAAAATAGAACAAAATTTCGTTGTAAATATTGCACCCTGATTCGCACGAAATGAGTTGTATTTGTAATCTCATCGTATAAATGGAGTCACAGTTTTTCCTCGGAGAGAGGGTAATTTAAAGAGAATTATTCAGAAAACGCGAATCCGGGCTGCGAAAATACTGTAGGCGTCATTCAACGAAAAATAGAATCAAAAGAGAAAACTGCTGAATCAAATGGTCAATTGAAAATAAGATAAAATGATATTATAATTTGGTTAAAAAAGCAGAATTGCTCAATCGTGAAATTATAAGAGCAATTTGCTTCTCGCTTCTGTGAGCTCCTTCCTCATGAAAATTTCTGAATGAAAGAACTTAAAATTCTAAGACAAGAAATTTTGAAATTAGAGCAAGCGTCGACACTGGATTAAGGGACAGCTACATTTCTAGAGACTTTTTTTTTTGAAAAATTACTTTAACATTCACGGTTTGTGTCTAGAAAAGAGTGAAGTCAAGTTTAATGCTAATTGGGGACCTCATGTGGTTCATAGGGTTTCTTTTATAATTGTTGTGTATAATCGGGTATTTCGTTTCAGGTTTATCGCCATCACAGGATTGGTACCGAAGTGTATACTTGGGACCGATTTCCTGATTAGGGCACAGTACATCATCAAACGATCCAATTTCTCATGAATTAAATTCATGAGAGGAGAATTCGATAAAACTAAATTCAGAGATTAAATGATGATTAAAAGGGAGTTGTCCTTATGGATCCAGGCGTCATAAAAACCGATGAAATAAATGCTCAGAATAGAATCATGTTACATTCCCCATTGAAATTAACCTGATGCGTCAATTATTTGCTTAATTATTAAACTACACGGTGCTTGCGCAGCCTTTAAATATCATTTTTTTTTTAAACGCATTTTTTTATCCGGACAAATTTAGGGGCGATGTGAACGAAAATTCGAAAAACAAAAATATCAAATTGATTTTTTTACTATCTGATTGAGCAATCCACGACTCGTTCTCACACCTGCTTCATGACAATATTGTACGCACGGTCTGATCCTTGTGGACCCCCCGTGCTGATTTCCAGCGTAAATGTTACTCTTATAGTCTTTTTATTACTCGGGAAGACCTATATCCATGAATTTATTTATGCTGGACTGGCGGAATGGAAGTGAATGCGAGAATCTGTCATTTTGTACAATTTTAACATTTTTCCGTGCCTGCCTCCTACCAGTAATTTAAAACACTGAGTTTATGTGTATATTTTGGATTGCGAAGTTCAAAGATATTATTCACTGTTCGTAAATGAGGTGGTCTCTTCAAATTAAGATTACTATTATTTCATAGCATGAATTAATTCAATGAGATAGGCTTTTCTGAGAAAGGAAAAGACTGGAGTTTCAACAATGCGCTAGTGGTGGGTGATTGCCTGCCCTTTACGAGGGGGATGCACAACCCATTGGGCAGCAAGACATCCTAAGGACGTCCTTAGAATGTACCTCCATGTCTAATGACTTGATGTCTTTAAGACTTCCTTCTTCCTCAAGAGATCCGTCTGACGCTAGTCTGGCCCAGGTCTGACCATATCTAGACCATTTAGTCCGGAAGATTTGGTCTGTCCCAGGACTCGCGTTGATCAGCAAGCCAAGAACAAACAAAGTTTTAAGTTCTATCAGCAAATTTTTTTTGCCATATTTCGAAAAAGTTACAGGGAGTCTAAAATTATATGAAATAAGACATTCACACTTCAAACATTAGACTTTTTTCTTATCACCTTGACAGTTTGGCGCTGATCAACTATCAAAACAAGAATTTTTTTTCCTATCCGATAATTAGCGGCTGACCAGCCAATAACCAGCGCCTGACCAGGCGGTCTGGCCCGGAGCTAGCCAGAAAAAACGTTACACTTTTAGCCAGACCCAGGCCAGACCGTCTGGCCAGTGTCAAGACTGCAAACCAGACGGTCTGGTCTGGGCCCGGCCACCGCCAGAACATTTTTCTACACGGGCCTATAGGACAAGTTTAGAACTTGCGTTCCCACTGGGCAGGCACAGTCTGTACGTACGCTTTTGTCCTGAAACAGGTATGTGGATGAGTCGTGCATCTTCCGAACCGATCCTATCCGCCGGTAGTATAACTTACCCAACACTGAATCTTGACAGTTGAAAGAAAGTAGTTATTTATTATTAATAAACTTTGCCTCGATGTTTCAGATCGCAGAATAATACCAAACCGCGAACCTGCTCTCAGGGTAGTTCGAATGACAGCAGCCCAGCTTACTTGTATTCGCATCTTACGCCCACCAATCGGACGCTACGCACCACTTGACTATTATCCAGTTATCCATTATTTAGATGTAGTAATAGACGTTGATACGATCATTGGAATGGAGCAAGAAAATGAACTTTTTCCAATATATAATGCACATAATGAGGATGCTATTACATTGAAATTCGGACCCCCAGTCCGTTTCGCGCAAAAAGTTGATGATGAAAGGAAAACTTATCCTGGATTAGTAATGTTCTTTGCTTTGTCAGAAAACACTGAATATGTACCTCCTACTCAAAAACCTACACATATTTGAGTTGAAAAATAAAAAAGTATAAAACTAAAATTTCGTTCGTTTGTACTTTGAAATCTGATGCAAAAATTACAAACAATTGAAATTCGGAAAAACTCTGCTTTCAAAAAACTGTACTTTGCATATTCTACTCAATCAAAATGTATCTATTTTTTCATGATCTTTTCCTCTCTGTCGTTTTTTTGCTTCTTATTTGTATTTTGCAATAAGTAAAATGTATTATGGAGTCAAATAAATGCTGCGAAGTAGTTTGGTCGCGTGCATTATATAGTTAATTAATTAATTATTTCTTAATGAATTGTGACCATTTCATGAACAATGGATGGAAAAGGAGATTTTAGATTGCAAAAAGAGTATGAGTTTTCTTTCAAAAATTTTAATTTTGAGACATTTATTTTTAATTTTTTGATCGGTCAAAAAAGAAAGAAACACTTAACGAAATTGTTGAATTTTTAAGATAAAAAGTCCGATTATCTAAAAAGGAGTTCAATTTTTAACCTGATAATAAAACTTTTTCAGTGAAAATTGAATTTTTAACCAAATAGTTGAATTTCGCACCAACGAAAAATGTACTTACCTGCTTGACATTTCAAGAAAAAATTTTCAATTTTCAATAAAAAACAATTAAATTCAACCAAATGACGAATTCGTAACAAAGCAGTCAGATTTTCAACCCCAAAAACAGGATGACATTAAGAAAAAATGTTTGAATTTTCCACAAAATAATGAAATTTTCAACTAATCAATAAAATTATTGAATAACAAAGGTGAATTATTAACCAAAATTATAAAAGTAGACTTTACAACCAGAACGAACGTACTTCAAACCAAACAAAGTTCAATCAAACCAAAAGATGAATTTTCAAGAAATCACCGATTCTTTCTCTTGAATTCTATTGTTGTTTTTCTAATTTATATTCTTTTTTGAAATTTCTCTTTCGATAAGGAAGAAATCTATTGTGAGTTTTATGCGGTCTCTAATCATTTTTTTGGTCAGGAGACTTTTTTTATAGAATCGAATTTCCGTATTTATCTCGGAAAAAATAGAAAATACAAAAATATTTAAAATCAAAGATTTTACATAGAGAAAAGTTGTCCAAAAAGTTCTTTCTGTTTTTTTTTTGTGATATCCTGTATCGTTTACGAAAAAAATTCGTAAATTATATTATGAGGAAAAAAAAATTCTCGATCACAAAAATGGTTTAGCCCGCATTAAACTGATAGTATATATACCTGATATCAGCAGAAAAATGTTTAAGTATGGCAAAAATTAGAAAGGTGGGGTTTTAAAAAAATATATTCTTTATTTTTTTTCTAACTTTGAAAACATGAAAATCCTATCATTTTTATGCAAATAAACCTCTTTTTAAGCCGGGAGAATTTTATTTTCTAGAAATATAAGGCATTTTTTATAAAAATTTTGTAGATGTGGAAACTTTTGTCTTAAAATTTTTTCTTTCTTTCTTTAAAGCCTAGAAAAGTGCAAAATTTCGATTTTATAAAAAAAAAACTTTTATTCAGACGAACATCTCTGCAAAAAGTGAATTTCGGACTTCCAAAGAATAACTGTTTGAAGTTTATAAAAATTTCCGGCGAATCCGCCCATTTGGAAATAAGTTTAATGAATTTTACTAATTAATACAATAATTGAGTAATTGAAAAACAATAATCTTTTAGAATTTTACCAAGGGAATTAAAAAAGAATCACCAGTTTATTTTAATAAAATGTCAGTTAAAGATACTATTAACTAATTCTTGAGTAATTGGTTAATTAATTAGTCCATTTTTTTCAGGTGCGCCCTATTAAATTTTATTGAATGAAAGTTCTTATTTTTCCTCATTTTTTGAAGACTAATAACAAAAAAGAAATACTATGGTACAGTGAGGTTTCTTCTGTAGGCAGATCTTTATTTCAAGACACCTAATGTGGTTCGCTACTATCTGTTAATAGTGTAACTCACCCATCTCTGCCAGTTACAGTAACAGTAACTACAGTAGACTCTCACAAAGTGCCTTTTTTATGAAGCGCCACTTCTCGCCAAGTTCCTCTCCCTACCATACACTCTAATACTAGTTAGGGGCCATCCATAAACTACGTTACCAATCAAAGTAAGGTAGCCCAAAATTCTATAACAACAGGCGAAATAGAGTGATTTTTCTACGAAAATAGAGGAATAAATACTTTTAAATATTATTAATGTTGATAACATGTTGAAGCTACCAAAGTTATTTTTGAATTTTACATTTGCAGGGCCATCTACGGAGGTGAAGGTTCGTGTTTAAGAGTGGTAACAAATCTTGGCAATATGTTTGCTTATATAGCAACCATGCTCTATTGTGACACTTAGCAGAACTAAACTTCCAATCCCCTTCAAACTAACCTCCTTGTTATCTTATAGTATATTGTATAACTAGGGGGACTCAACAACGACTCGTTCTGAAACTAGTTCCTTCACCGTAGAAACAGAAAGTTCTTCCCCAAGTCACACACGATACTTTTTTTTAAATCCTCTGTGATTAAGGCACTTTATATACCTGTGAGTCGGTTCCGCAATCTCATTTTACGAAACTCCAGAGCAAAGAGAAAAAAAGCTGATTTGCCAGCAAAGTCGTGATTTAACATTTATTGACGTTTAACATATTGTGACAATTATTATGCTGGCACTGCAACACAAAATCAAACGAAATGCGAAGTTAGCTTAGCAGTTCCAACAACAACTGTGGAAATGGCGCCACTGTATCGCTACTCTAATG
Source organism: Andricus curvator (assembly GCA_932195095.1). Classification (NCBI taxonomy): domain Eukaryota; kingdom Metazoa; phylum Arthropoda; class Insecta; order Hymenoptera; family Cynipidae; genus Andricus; species Andricus curvator. Next base: position 53,529 of record CAKNYM010048871.1, read on the forward strand.
CCCGGCGATTTATTCGCGCGCGAAATTTGAATATGGAATGCAGCCCAACGATGTACATCGTTCTTGCTGCGAGGAACTAGAGTTCAACTCGCGTTATATTGTGAGTCCTTTTAAAAATGTTTCTATAATTTAATTTCAAATTAAAAAGAGAAAAATAACGAATTTTAGGTGTGCAAAATATAGATAAAATTTCATTCAAACAGAGACTTGATGTTTATAATCAGAGGAGAACAACCGTGCGGTTTGAAGTTCGGAGATCGAGTGCTGTTCCTTGTCCACACAGGGGTGGTCCTGTTGGTCCTCGCCCCTCCACCAAAAGAGGATATGATTATTTTCTAGCTTTAATAATTACGATCTAACTCTAGCTCGCTCTAACTCATTAAACATATTTCCATAATAGTAGAATTTAGCATATATAAATTAGTTAGTTAGAATTAAATCGATATTAGATATCAGATCAGGACTGTTTTCAATAATTTTGGAATGAACTTACCTAAACAAGTGCATAAATAAATGAATTGAAGATCCAAAAAATAATGATACTTCCTAAATCAGTACCAATAGATTTGACTAAGAATATCATGATCAGAAAGTTAATTACAGCTTGATCCTAAACAAGTTTACAATTTATAGAAATATAACTGCAAATATTTAAATTCCAATTTGAATTTCGGAATTAAATAATATCAATTAGCAGGTGCGATATAGTGTGGAGGTGACCACCATTGAAACGGATTAATTTCCTATCGCAAGTCGCAGTGCTTCCCATTTTGAGTCTGAGAGTAATTTCCCGCTTTATATGAGTAAATAAAAAAAGATATCCCAAAAGTCCCTATTTAAGGTTGTAAAAATCCAAGAATTTCGGAGGATAAGGTTTCTCACGCTTTCCCGAGAATTTGAAAACGCAAAAATAGCGCAGTCGATACACAAAAAATGGGGCCTTCAATATACGCGGCATTCCATTGGAAAATTCTTTCCCGAAAGGGTTTTATGGCTTACGCATGTTCAGACTTGGCCAGATTCAAGTTTCTGGAAAGTGGGTGTCAGCAGCAGACCTTCTTGGTGTTCGCATCTTACAAGGACCAATCGGATTTCTGACACTGCTTGAGCTTTGACCAGTCCACGAGAATTTAGATGAATTGTGAGATAGTAATACCATCATTGGAAGAAAGCAAGAAAGAGAAATTTTTCCATTATATAATACAGTCGATGATCGCAACGATATTTCAATGCAATTCGGACACCTAACCTATTCGCTGAAGATAATTCTGGATGTTGCCAAGGGTATATTCACTATATCAGGAATGTTCCATACTTTGCCAGATAACACTCCATATGAATATAAATATACTGTACGACAGTCCGAAAGTTCACTTCACAATGTTCGCCTTAGAAACAATTGAGATTACGAGAAACTCTGCTTTAAAAAAACTATTTTTTGTATATTATAATCAATTAAAGGGATCTTTTCTTGCATGTTCTTTTCCTGTTTCTCTTTTTTGTTTGTTTTTTATTTGGTCTAGTTTTTCTTTCCTTCTTCCTCTTCATTTTCACTTTTACAATTGCAATCACGTTCAGAAGTGTTTGTTTGAATCAATAAAAGATTAGTTAAATACAATGAATAAATTCACGGCTAATCAGGATGGAGAAAGTTCTTGATTATTCAGTGAAATATTTGGTTAATCTAGACAATTTTTTTATATTGCATAATTCCACAAAGATTTGTTTGAATTACCAAATTTGTTCAAATCTAATATTTGAACTCAATAATATATTACAAATAATTCCGTAAATCAGTATATTGTCTAGAATGTGTCAGGGATTAAAAATCAATTAAAAATTGTAAGGGGGAATTACCGTTAGCTACTCTTATGGGATCTCAAAGAAGAACCCATAAGTGAAAAATGTAAATTTTACGTGATATTGCGGTTTACTAACAAAAGGAAAAGATTAGTGGCTTAGGAGGGTGTGGCTCCACATATAAAGGGCCACGCGAAAAAGCACCAATGGTATACATAGCCGTTAAAGGTATGGATACGATTTTGGTTCCTACGCTCTGCTCCAGGGACCTTACCATTATCCCCTGGGCGATACTGAGGGACCCCACCTCCTAGAGAGGTGGAGGCTCTAATTCAGCACTTCCAGGAGAACAGGATTCCTCTGCTGTTGGAATGTGACGCAAACACTCACCATACAATGTGGGGAAGCACAAACATCAACGGCAGAGGAAGATTGAGATTCTGAATCGTGGTGATACGCCCACATTCCAGAATAAAAACGGGAGGTAGGTTCTCGATTTGACCAAGCATGATAGCGGGCTGGAGAGTGTCCGATGAGGAGTCTCTCTCGGACCACAAATATATCTTGTTCCGGCCAGCGCTAGAAAAACCGGCTGCTTCAAAGATCAGAAACCCCTAGGAGTGCACTTTGGAACTCATATAAAGAGGAAATCAAAGGCAGGCTTGTGGAATTCCCCACAAGCTACAGTACGATAGACGAGTGAGAGCACGCCGCGGATTTTCTGCGAAGGAATCTGATTACCCCATTTCAGAAACAATTAACCCACAAGTAGAATTGAGTCTAGGGAAAGAGTGGAATGGTAAACACCCACCTAGAGAAACGCCGTAATCAGAGTAGAGCGTTGTACAAAAGGGCGAACAGAACTAAATTGCCTTCAGACTGGGAAAAAGACGGCTCAGTATGAATACAATGAAAAAATAAGAATTTACAAACAGGAAGATTAGAGGGGCTTCTTTGAGGAATCCAAGAACATTCCCGAGACAGCGAGGCTCAACAACATCCTGGAGAAAAACCAGAAGCTCGCCTTGGGCTCATTAGGCTCGAGGCAAGCCTTATGGTCGTATGGTTTTAGGTCGTTGATATGAAGAAGGTAGAATGAGCCGTTAGGACCTTCTGCCCCATTAAATTACCAGAGGGACATGGATTTCACCCCCCTCCCCCACACTGACGAAACTATTAAGGGCAAGCATTACCTTAAACACGCGTCATTGACATGGACGGACGGCAGAGTGATCCTTATTCTGTAGACGCTAAAGAAGCTGGTCGAGAGATATATCAGAGATGAGGTGTTGCTAGCCTCCCTGTTGCACAGGGGGCAGCACGTCCTCGTTGAAAACTTCCAAACAAATTCTAATAGCTTGCCGCCATCCATGCTTAAACCTAGTACCATAAATCTAATTTTTCCGATAACAAAAATTTGCCCAGGTTAATCTAATGAGATATTTCAGGCCTTAGCGGCACGTCTTAATATTAATCAACTTTATCATACTTTTTTGAACATATGTAGGTTTCTTTATCTTTGTCTAAAAAAAGATTTGATTCTTCCTTCTAAATAAATTCAAGTTGAAAAATGGACATATTGGACATATATTTATTCATTTAAAAAAAAAGCTTTTAGAAACGGACTGGAATTCACCAACTGACCCGATAAAAGTCTTGTCAACCGGCCCTAAAAGCCGTTCGACGGCTTTACGGGAATCGAAGGGATTAGGCATTTTCACTTCATAGTCACGTAACTTCACTTCGTTAACTGCTGAAGGGGAAAACAATGGTTCAAATGCATGGGATTTGATTCATTCTTGCCCTATTTTGTTAATATCTTCGTAAAAACTAATTTTTTCGATATAAATGTATTCAAAAAATAGTTTCTATTTTTCAATTACTATTCAATGCAATAATGAAATGACAATAATTATTATTCATTATGAAGATATAACATGAATGAAATTTTGTCCCATTCATTTAGTCCATTGTTTTCCCCTCAGCACTCAACGAAGTGAAGTTAGCTGGTGGTTTACGTGAATATACCTAATTGCATAGGAAATCAATTGAAGGATTTAATACTATTGCAAAAATTTCGAGGGATCCAAAAGGTTTTATCGCATTTATAATGATTTGAAGGGACCTCAGAGAATGTGGACATTAAAAAAGATTTCAAGGAATTTCATAGAATTCCCAAGATTTACAAATATTTCCAAGGATTTTTAAAGGATTTCTTTTTTGGTTTCCGAGGATTCCAGTGCTTCAAAAATGTATTCATAAGAAATCTGAGGTTTCAAAGGATTTCAAATATTCTCAAATATTTTTAGAAGATTTCAAGGATTTGAAATATTTTAAGGTATTTCCAAGAATGACAACGAATTTTCAAAAGATTAAAAAAATGTTTAGCATTTCTAGAGTGAAGAGGGGAGGAGAGGTGGGAAGGGGTAAGGGAAAAGAGTGAAGAAAAGAGGAGAGGGGAGGAAGCTGATTGGTGGAAAGGAGTGGAGAAGAGTGGAGAGGGTTGAGAAGGTGGGGTGTGGGATTGCGCTGTAGGATTATGTACTATCTAGGTATGCGCAGTACACTTATATAGTACATGGGGCTGCTCTGTAGACTTCTACTATACTCAAAATTGCACAGTACTGTTAGGTGATACATAGGGCTGCACAGTAGACTTCTGCAGTGCGTAGGGCTGCGCAATACAGTTCTACGATTATTAGAGATGCGTAGTGGACTACATGGTATATACGGGTGCGCAATGCAGTTATGTGGTACATATGGCTGCGCAGAAGACTTATTCATTTTGTAAAGCTGTGCGGTCAATTCTTACGTCACTGAGGGATGTGTAGTAGACTTCTATAGTACATGACGATCCGCAGTACACTTATATAATACGTAGGGTTGCGCAGAAAACTGCTACAGTAGTTAGGGCTGCGCTGCGGAGCTATACGACACATTGGGGTGCGTAGTACGCTTATATGGCATACAAGTCAGCGCAGTACAGTCCTGCGATGTGACTTGCCGCAAATGTAACTTGCCAAAAATGAGACTTCCCAAAAATGAGACTTGCCAAAAATGTCACTTGCAACAATGTGACTTGCCGCAATGTAACTTGCAACAATTTGATTTGCCGCAATGTGACTCGCCGCAATGCGACTTGCCGGGGTTGGCATGATGCGACCCCAGTATTTGGACCTTGTGTATTCGGCAGAAAATACAAATAGCATACGAGTGATTTGTAATTTAATTGAAATACGCTGGAACCAACGTAATTTCCCAAAAAATGTAATTCAGTTACATTGAAGGGAAATACATTTAATTTGTCGAGTTATTTGAAATACTTTTTACTTACCTCTTATGTAAAGCAAGGCAGCGAAGGAGGTTCAGTAAGAATCAAGAACAACGTACCCACTCAACAATGAAGAAATAACTCAGTCAAATTTAGGTTACCAGTTTGGATCTCCAAACGAATCCCAATTCGTCACACGTAAATCATTTTAAACTTAAAAAAATTCAAAAAATTTTAAACAAAATGTAGATTTTTGAAGATTTAAAATATTTAATCCTTTTTAAAAATTTTGAAAGGTTTTAAGAGAATAAACCAAAAGTCTTAAGATTTCTAGGAAAATACAAAAGGAGTTATTATTTTACAAACATTAGTATAAGAGAATCTTTAAAAAGGTTTTAAAACATTATTTTCAAGTGATTTCCCGAAATTTCGGGAAAGAAAGTAGAAGATTCTGAAGCATAATTTATTAAGATCGCAAGACTAGAAAATTTTGCAAAAATTGGAATAAGTTTCGGAGATATTTAGAAGTTTTTAAAGAATTTCAATGATAATTATACATTGGAAAAGATTTTTTAAAAAAACTTGAAAATGTAGATCTTTGAAAATTTCGAATATTTATAGAGGTTCATTATTTTGAAAAGTCAATTTCAAGAGATTATTTAATAAGGTTGAAAAATATATGAAAAGATTTCCAAAATTGTCAAAACCAAATGCGAAAGATTTTGAGACAATTTAAGAATAATTCGAATCTGCCTAAAAGATATTTAGGAATTTAGGAAGTTTAAAAAAAATTAACAATGTCTCAAAACTTTGAAAGATTTTATAAAATATGTCTAAATTTTTTCTGCGTCATAAGGTCCTAACTATATTTTTAACTGACTTAAATTTTTGCTAATATTTTTTTGACATTTCTCGAAAAGCCTAGGAAAATTAAATTAATATATCTTTAAACAAAATAAATAAAGAAACTTTAAGAAAATTATTTTTCCTTTCAAATTATAAGTGCCTGAATCTCTTTTTCTTAACTAAAACCTTTTTTGGTTGAAAATTAAAAAATTTGGTCCGATATTCATCTTTATTGATTGAGAATTCATCCCTTTTATAAATGTTATATTCTTTATTGAAATTCGAATCTTTAATTTACCATTGAAATCTTTTTTGATTGAGGATTGAACTATTTTTTCGGGTTGAAAAATCTAACTATTTTGTACAAAATTCGACTATTTTGGGAAATATTGAATCTTTTTAGGTTGAAAATACAACTGGTTGAACATTACCCTTTTTTGGTTGAGGACTCAACTATTTTGTTGAAAATTTGTCTTTTTAGATGAATGTATCGATTTTTGATTTTAAATAATAAATTTTTTGATTTAAATATCAACTGTTACATTATTTGTTGAAACTCACATTTTTTGTTTGAAAATGTAACTATTTGGCTAAAGAATTACTTTTTTGTTGAATTTTCCATTTAACATATCTGAAATTAAAATTTTTTTTTTTGAATTTTCTTAAGAATGATAAGAAAATTATATGCAAGTAAACTTAACAACAAATGAACGAATGAACCTCAAAACTAAATAGTTATTCGAAATCTTTTCTTCTGTAGGAAAAATTATTTTCCCCCTTGAATCTGAACCTAAGAAGGCTGCAAATACTATTATTTAAAAAAATCTATGATCTTCCTCAGCTTAAAAAACAATAATCAAATTTTCTTTTAAATAAACAATTTGTTAATTTTCTTCAGTTTTCCTAAAATTGAATCGTTTTTGCGTGAGCATGTATAACGACACTTTTTGTAACACCAAGAGATATAGAGATAAAAAATCTTGAAAAAAAATCCTGAATTTTAAATTGTTAGTAAGTTTTGAAGATTGAAAATCTTGCGAAAACATTTGGCGCTACTGGTTAGTACCCTAACCAACTCTGATTAAATTGTTAATCGTTGATTAGCCTTATTTAATCAATACATTGCGTTCCACCATTCTTTTAATCACGATTAAGAGAAGATAATCACGGGTTAACTTAACTCCCCAATAATGTCTGGTTAACGGAGTTAATCGGCGATTAGCGCTGGTTGGCAGAACAGAACCTCAAAATCGAAGTTTGCACTTGAGCATGTTGAGAGTGAATGTGGATCATTTTAAATAATAAGTTTTATTATTTTGTTTTTATCAATCTGTAGATGAAAGAAACTATGAAGCAAAAATATCTTTGATGATGCGTCTGTAAAGTGTAAATTGTGTTCCAATAACCTCACTTTTCTTACCTACAGTTTCTTTCACATCATTGGAAGAGATCATTCGTTTTTAAAGACAATGCGTATGTAAAATATATATGTTAAAGAAATAAGAATTCAGTCCCATAAATTCATTTTGCAGTGCTGAAAATAAATATTCAACCAATGTAACCTCACAGTTCGCATCACGAAGCTTCCTTCTTATATGTTCTTCATATGTGCATCAAATATTTCTGAGCGTCTTTAATAATCACTATTAATGCCTTTATAATTTACATTATTATTTTTTGAACTGAAATAGTGATGGAAATTTGTAACATTATTTTAATATATTACATCCACGCAAAATTATTTCACTACTTTACAAAAAAGACTTCTGCTGTGTGTCACATGACTTGGTTACTGTCGTCAGCTTGTACCGTGCGCGCGCAAGAAACTTAAGCGTTCTTCTTGTAGCGGCCAATCAGAATTGCCGTTACAAGGGAATATCAGAGTTACCACGAAAAAGGTATGACAATTTAATCATGATTAAAACCTCGATTAAATAATAATCATGATTAGCTAACCATGTATTTAATCAGAGTTGGTGAAATCGGCCCTAAGTACTACAAATTAACAAACATCGATGACTTAAGTTCTGCCTTTGCATTGGAATGCCCCAATAAGTAAAATTAAATAGAATAATATGCGACTGCGCTATTTTCGCTCTAGCTCTCGCTTACTCGCTTGCAAATTATAAACTATGCAATAAATTAGATAATAAATTAGATTATTTTTCAAGATTATTAGGTAATGAACAATGTAAAAGAGATGTAATAAAAAAGTGAAGGAACGGACGTTATGTAAATCCTAAGGGTACACATTACAAAAAAAACTACCTTCTCATTATGATGAAAATGTAAAAATGCTCCTAGCGCTTTCTAAGGTATGAGTTGTAGGTTCAGTGTAGGGCTGAATTTCGACTCAAGATCTGTTTTTCATATATTTATTTAAGTCAATGATACATTTCTTTAATTGCAAAATACAATTTTATATCTGAACTGGAACATACTACATTGAAAAACATAATACAATGACTTTTTGATGTAGATTAACTATATAAGGGCAGGTCAATTGAAGTTACTGAAATGTGCAAAAAACAGTTTCTCAAAGTATTGTTCGCTTTAATTTTAATTGCTTGCATCGCGCCAATCCGGCGTCGAAGTACAAACGAAATTCAGTTTTAGTTTCATATTTTATTCAAATTTAATGTTTATGTCGTGCATCACCCATGCTGTCAGTAACTGGGTACCCAGGTATCCATTCTGAATTCAAACTCAAAATTAGTGGTCAAAAAAATCTCTGAATCCTCTCGGATCTTCATTTAAAAATTAATTTAAACCCATTCAAGATTTAAATTAAAAATTTTTTTCAAGCATTGCTTTTAAGAGTCAAAGTTGACGCGATGGTTGTTCAGTACCTGGGTACCCTGGTAATCATGCAAGCTGATCATCTTATCTCAGTGAGAAAAAATGTGGAGTCCATAAAAAGTTAGCCAAAAATTGTGGGGTGACTTAAATTAATTATGTGACCAATCACAGTGGTGCCCCCCCCCCCACACGGGACGTTGAAAAAGGGTAGGGAATTGAACTATATTATTTTTGTAACTAATCTGAGGGTTGGTATGACTCAAACCCTATACGTCATAACAATCAACTTTATATGTACTAGAAAAATAATAAAAATCAATTAATTACGTTCGAGTACCATAGGGGGTTAGCAGGGGTAACCCATTAACTGACCGTCTGAAATTCTCTGGAGCAACGACAAGACGGTTAAAGTTAAGCATACTGTGGTGAAGGGGATTTCTTTGCAGAAGATATTTATATTTAGTGTTGGCTGGCAGAACTTCAAAAAATTCTGATACAGGGAATGTTTGGCTTTCATCATCAAGTTTCCTCGGTGTATGGGCTGGGTTTCCGAATATCATTGTAATAGCATGCTTGCCACTTTGCTCATAAATTGGATAAAATTCGTGATGTCTGTCCCTTCCGACGATTTTACCATCAGCAATTACTACATCTAAATAATTTTCAACTGCTTGAAGTCATTCGAACCACCTTGAGGGGAGGATCGCGGTCGGCCATCTGTTTGCAAACTGGAACATCGAAGAAAGTTTTTGATTTGAATAAATATTTTAGGTAGTTAAGGATGTACGAGAGAGACGCATGAATAGTGTTAGATTAAATCACAATAACGTTCCTAACGACAAAGTTCTTTGATATCATGGTTTTTGACCAGAGTAAGAGAATGTGAGATCGATGTTATATTTTGTAAACTACTGGTCCTTTATTTTAGATTCCAAAACCTTTCACTCATCGACAAAGAGCCCTTTCCGTTAAAAATATACCATAATTTATATCGAATTTATAGAGTTTTAAGGCATACGTAGGACGGCTAGGATTAATGTATTATGTTAATCCTAGCCATCCTACGTATGCCTTATACAACTATATAAATTTGCCTGCAAAATATCTCCAGAATCTCACTATAGTGTAAAAACAGTATAAAGAAGTATTGTCTAGTTTTTAATTTTGTTTTTCACTCTTCCCCCTTTTGAGAGTAATGTATGCATTTTTAATGTAAAAAATATTAATGGGCCAACACATTCCGATACTGATTACTATTTTCTTTGGGATGATACTGAAGTACTTCATCAAGAGAACGCCACTTCGAAATTAGCCTTCAATAAAATTGGCTTTATCGAAAACGAACTCGATAGCTATCTTTTTTCAATAAAATACAGGAATTTTTCATCAAATTGTTGGATTTTCAACCAGGAAGATTAATTTTCTAGCAAAAATAGTTTAAACTATGGACATGATTTTAGTCCAAATATTATTTCATTAATTTTGAGTTTATGTATTCTTCCTTTCTAAAAATGAATTTTTAGTGAAAAAAAATTTTTCCTACGAAAGTCTTTAATTACGTACCAAACAGTTGAATTTTCGAGCCAGAAAGACGAATTTTCTACAAAACAGTTGAAGTTCTAATCAATAATTTGAATTCTCCAATAAAACGGTAAAGCTTTCAGTGAAAAAAAAATTATTTTTAACAAACAAAAACGAATTCCAAATAAAATTATGTATCTTCGACTAAAAAATAGACTCTTCAAAAAGTGGTAATAGTTGTTGTAATATTTGATATTTCAACAAAAATCTGTTTTAATTAAAAATAAAAAACAGTTAGATTTCTCCTTCAAAAACAAGTTTTTAACAAACCCTGGTAAAAGTTCTGGATAGGAATTAATTCCTAACCAATCCGAAGTCATCCGAATCATTCCGGAATCTGTATCCGATCCAATCCGAGTTAATCCGAGCCAATCCGAAAAAAGTTCTACATATCGTTCGTTCGAAATCGGTTAAAAATTAATCCAACTCAATCCGAATCAATCCGAACCCAATTTTCGATCCGAATCAATTCTGATTCGGATTGACCTGAACAGATTTTCAATCCAAATGAATCCAATTCAATCCGAACTCGGATTCGTTCGAATTCATCCGTATTGAAAATCGGTTTAGGTAAATCCGAGTTCGGATTGATTCGGATTCATTTGGATTGAAAATGTGGTTCGTATTGGTTCAGATTGAAACGGATTGAGTCGGATTAATTTTTAACCGATTTGGATTGGACGAAATGTAGAACTTTTTTCGGATTGGTTCGGATTGATTCAGGTTGGTTCGGACACAGATTCCGGAATAATTCGGAATGATTCGGAATGAATTCCTATCCGATACTTTCGCCAGGGAAATGCTTAAATCCTCAACTGAAACAGATGTAGTTTTAACCAATAATTTGATTTTTTTCACAAAATGGTAAAGCTGACAGTGTAAAAAAAATTCAACAAAAAAAACGAATTTTCAACTAAAGTTATGTGTCCTCAACCAAAAAATGAACTTTCAAGAGAGAAGTAAAAGTTATTGCTGTAATAGTCGATATTTCAACAAAAATAGATTTTAATTTTAAATAAAAAGAACAACACTTGGATTTAACTATCAAAAAACAAATTTTTAACAAAATACTTGAATCATCAACTGAAACAGATGAATTTTTAACCAAAAAAATTGATTCTCCACTCAAAAAAATGAATTGTCAACAACATAAATAAATTTTCAACCAAATAGTTTAAATTTCCATTACATTTTTTAATTTTAAACAAGAAAGTTAATCTTCATCCAAGAAAGACGAATTTTGAACAAAATACATATAATTTTTTACCAAATAGTTAAATTTTCAACAAAGAAGTTTAATTTCTACAAAAAATATGAATGTTTAACAAATAACATAAATTTTCATCTAAACAGTTTCAACTATTGATGTGATGTTAGTCAAAGTCAAGTTTTAAAAAAATGGACAAATTAAATTTTCTTTTGAGAGAATTCATTTTTAATTAAAAAAAAAAAAAAAAAAATTCTACAAAAAAAGTTGAATTTTCAACAAAACAGTTAAATTTTCAGTTGAAAAAATGAATTTTTAACCAAAAGAAAAACGAAACTTGCATTCTCAACCAAAAACAGGGGACATTTCTACAAAAAGAGATGAATTTTCAAACAAAAAATGTGAATCTTCAAAAAAATAGTTGAATTTTCAACCATGTATGACTTGAGAAGAATGCGCTTTCAACGAAAATTTGTTAGATTTTCTTATTGGGATTATCTTATTGATTTAGTTCGCATTAATGTGATAAAACAAAAAAAAAGAAAGTAACAAGGAAAAGACTGTGGAGCTTGGGATAAATAAATAGGAATTTTTATATATTTTATAGACTAAAGTATAACACTCTAAATAAAAATTTAAGTTCATTTCTAATACTTTTAAAATATTGGGTTAGAAAACTAAACATTTTTCTTAAAAAATCATGTTAATAATTTTCCATTGCAAATTTTTAAATTCCGACTACAAATAAATGCCATACTTGAAAAATTTGATAAACCATTTTTACTCTATTTCTTCAAATATGTGACACTATTTTCACTTTTTTTAGATCTGAAATGAGTCCGAGATCTGTGTTGTTTCGATTAAGATGATTTGTCAAATTTAGCGTAAAATTAGAAACAAACTATTTAGAGTATTTAAATCCAGTATTATTGAATATAAAACTGACTATCAAGGCTTTCAATATCAAATGTTGAAATTTTGAAGGATTTACTAGTAAAATTGTCCTGGCATCTTTAATGTTTAAATATGAAACTACATCATTGTGAAATTTAAAATGAGAAACTTTAGCACGAAGGACTCAAAAAATAAACTCTTTTAGAATTAGGCATTTAAGACTTAAATTTTAAATTAGAATTATAAAAATTTTAAAGCTTATACAAATTATTATCAGGTATCTATGATATTAAACAGTATCAAGTGACATTCAAAGTGATTGGATATATTCATCTAAATTAAGAAATGAGATTTCTGTATTAAATAAATCAATATTATTTTCAGCGTTGAAATTGAATAATTTGGAATTGTAAACCTTTGAAGTTTAGTAATTTTAAAATCGTAAAAATTATATGGTTTCATCTTGGAAACTTTTGAAATTAATCGATTCAAAATTGAAGCGTTAAATATTTAAAGATTTTTTAAAGAATTTTTTAGGGAATTTATAGAAATCATTTATTTCAGGATATTTAAGGAATTCAGATAATTTTAGGGGGTTCTGATCATTCAGGAACTTCAGAGCGTGGAGGAAGTTCAAGGAATTCAAAAAATTGAAGGAATTTAGAGAGTTCAGGCAATTTGAGGGATACAGAGAATTTAATGAATTTCAGGGATTCATAATATTCAAAGAATTCAAAGTTTTCAGAGAATTTCGTAAATTCAAGGAATTTCTAAAATTTCAGAGGATTAGAATAATTTCAGAAATTCAGATTATTCATAGACTTTAGATAATTGAGGGAATTCCGAAATTTTGAGGTATTTAGGGAATCGGCACATTTAAAGTCATAAAGAAATGAAAAGTTATTTTCCGTTTTACAATTTCAGCAATTTAAAAGTTATTCCATGGAAATTGAAAAAAAAAATTATATATTTACCAATAGAATTAACAAGAACTACTGAAGCGAAGACGAGAGTACCAACGACCCTCATTTCTGCTGGCTCGATGAAAATCGGAAAAATCTTAATCGTAGTATAACTGATGACTTTTCTACAAGATATTTCAGTATATATACAAGTCGTTATCTCACTTCTCCGTTAAAATGATTCCACGATTCTTAAGATATTTTTGAGGAGAGAAGCATCTTTTTCGGAGATATTTGTGTTTCCTGTTTTTTATTTTTTTCTCGTTGATGGCAAGAAAATAGTCAAGATTTACAATGTATGTACAATTTAGAAAATCTTAGATGACTTCAACTTTACTTTATCAGTTATATTTGATTTATGTTCTCAAGGAAGTTAATAATATTGACATAAATTACAGTGCAACTTTGTAAAAAAAGGTCTTTGTTTTCATCTTTTAAACTCATACATATATTTATTAATTAATTTGTAATTTTCATTTTAAATAATGTGTATTGATTTTGCTTACTCATAGAGGCAGCTTGGCAATGTTAACGATTTCCAAGCAAATCTAATTCGTTTAGTAGCGGATTCTAATAGTGGTCCAAAGTTGTAGAGTCCCCTTGAGCCTTATCCAACCGGAATTGGTCCTATGTGTACATTAAAAAAATAAAACTATTTCCTGAAATTTTCAGCCTTTGAACCTTGAAGATGACCTTCCAAGGTCACGTTTTGATTTTCCAGTTTTTCGCGTATATCTCGGGTTGTTTTTGACGCATTTTAATCAACATGGGGTCAAATTAAAGATTTCTTAAAAACACATCTAATAAATTTTGTCAACAATTTTCGGCGCAAAATTTCAATACGAATATCGAACTTCGAAGACCTTACGTGACTATTAAAAAAAAATATACAAGTGACTTTTTCACCATTTGCAATGAAAATTTTCGTCTAGAATGTTCCCGAAACTTTTGACACTCACACAATATTTTTTTACACGAAATTCTCCCAATTGCCATATATTCTTCAGTTTATAAGGCCACTGGAGATTACCGGTTTCCTTAGTAATATACGATTTCCTTCATAGACCATCATTTCTGTTTAATTTACGTTCATTTTTAAGCCCAAGGAATTCATGGAATTAACGGAATTCGCGGAATTCACGGAATTCATGGAATTCAAGGTGCGCAACAGCCAATCTCACGTGAGTCTGCCGCGCAGCCGGAAGTGCGACGTAACTATAGTGTACAACTAAAAATGCTACAAAAATTGGTTGCAAAGCCGGAAGTTTCACTACCGCCAATACCCCCTAATTTTATTGCGCAACCGAAAGTGCGATATACATCTAGTGCGGAACCATCAATGCCCCATTAGTATACTGCGCAGGAGGAAGTGCGATGAAACTCTAGTGCGCAACTAAGTATGTCACATAAGATGACTGCGCAGCCATAAATGCGATATAGCTCTGGTCCGCAACCCCTAATCTAGCGCGCAGCCCCAAATTCCATATAAGACTATTGCGCAGCCAGAATTGCGACATAACTCTAGTGCGCAACCACCAATGCCACATAATACTACTGCGGAGCCCGAAGTGCCACGTTTTATAGACTAAAGTATGACACTTTAAATAAACATATAAATTCATTTTTGATACTATCAAAAGATTAGGTTAGAAAACTGGAAATTTTTCTAAAAAAATCAAGTTAATTCTCCATTGCAGACTTTTAAATTCGGACCACATATAATTTTAAGTCTTGAAAAATTGTCTGACATAATTTTTACTCTATTCTTTCAAATTTGTGATACTATTTATACTTTTTTATTTCTGAAATGAGACCGAGATTTTTGTTGTTTTCATCTAGATCAGGCATGCCCAACTCGGGGAAATTCCCTGAGAGAAC
>CAKNYM010048871.1:69166-102234 GCA_932195095.1 Andricus curvator
AGAAAGAGTAGGGACGCGGAACATGTGTTCTCGCAGGGAATTTCCCCGAGTTGGGCATGTCTGATCTAGATGATTTGTCAAAATTAGCTTCCGAACATTGAATCAATTCAGACACGGCATCTTGAATTTATTAAGCGATACCACGCTGAAAACACCAGTTCTCGTAAGATCACTGAAGTTAAGCATTGTTGGGCGCGGTTAGTAATTGGATGGGTGACCGTTCAGGAATACTGTGTGCTGTTGGCCCGTCGTGGGTGTGGGGGGCCCACATTGGTAGTAAATATCCACCTAGAAACACTACCCGAATCGGGTAGTGAGGCAATGAACTTTCCAGTTCGAACTGCTAATCAATTTTTTTTTTGATCACCATGTTTTCTCATTTGGAGATTTTTACACCCAGAAGTTTAGCTAAGAGCGTTCGCGTTTCATAAATGAATGCTGTTTCATTATTTGAATTGTTTTCCTGTTTTAATTTTTAATATAATAAAATAAATCTAGTGTTAATTAATATAAAAAATTTTTATTTTGCAATTCCAAATGATTTAATAGCGACCCTGATATTTTTAATATTTAAATTTCAAAGTACACAATTGTGAAATTTAAAATTTGAAAACTTTGAAAATTCAGAAATTTTATACAAAATACTTTCGAATTTAAGTTTTCCCAACAAAAAAACTTCTGCTTCAATTCATAAAAAATTAAACAGTTTTAGAATTGCGCATTTAAGACTTTAATTTCAAATTTAAATTATAAAATTTTTAAAGATTATACAAATTACTATCAAGTATCCATTATATGATGTAGTTTCGAAAGCTATTCAAAGTGACTGGATAGATTCATCTAAATTAAAAAATAAGATTTCTGTAATAAAGAAATCAGTGTCATTTTCACAGTGTAAGATTTTAAAGTTTTTAAAAATTAATCCTTTTCAAATTTTGCATCACGCTTTTTTGAATTCCCTCATTTTAATCTGAAGTGCAAGATTAATAACTTGATATTCAGTGATAAAGCATTTCCATGTATGATTACTTTGCCAATTAATAACATATTAATAAATATTATTTCAGTAAGTAGGGTAATGAATTTTGTTCTAAGGAAAATCAAACCAAAATGTAGTGTACATATTATATTCCATTTTTTTCAGTCTAAATTAGCGAAATTTCAATAATTTAATTAGAGGAAAGTGGCAGTTAATAACAATTAGTAAAAAACTAATAATTTCTTGATTTAAATATACAAATTTATTTCGGACTGTATTAATTAAAGAACGCTTTAGAAATATAAAACGTGAAAAATAAAAAGTATAATGTGAGAACGCGATTACGTAACCTTTTTTCCTTTTCTGATACAATAACAAGGTGAGATTGTAAAACTTGTCAATAAACTGCGTCACCTTTATACCAATATGATTACAAACTATTACTACATAGTAGAAAGATTTGAATTATTATCACCCTTGATATATTTTACCTTGCTTTAGAAAAAGAAAATAACAGCTGTGTTCACAAATTACGTAGAGCTGATTCTTTTTACTAGAGTAAATAATTTCACGTATAAAAAATAAATATTTTTAGTGTTAAAACGAATCTAAGGACGTGCTTTTATTGAAATAATGTTTAAAAGTTTTATCAAAACTTTTAGACATCACTGTTTCAAAACTTGGCGTTGATTTATTCAGAAAGAAATGTTCCTAAATCAAATTCATTTTACATAGTTCGTGTCACATAAATTATATATGCCTTGAGCTAGACTTTATGAAATATTTATATTTCAAAATCTGTGAAAGGGAAAAGTTCGGTGACCTCAAGCAGGCTTAGTTTAAAAAAAGAGAGCGATTGTTTATTTAATTGCGCGTCTACAAAAATCTGCATCTAAACCGAAAATTTTGTGAACGCAGGAGTGGGACTGACGTATGTGATACAGTGGTTGTAGGAAGAATGTCTGGTGATTTATGGTGGAATGATGAAATTCAGGCAGCCCGTCAAGAAGTTAGTTAGTTAGTTGTAATGTGGGCGGGGGGGGGGGGGGCGTGAGGTCCCACCCCTGGCGCTCAAGCTATAAAGCGTATTGTGCCATACCCGTGTTTTATTCTTAAGGCAGTACTCCGAATACGGCCACCTTCGCCGAGTGTTTTTGGATCCCGGTGGGTTTCGTTGTCACCAACGTCCTGAGATTATACCTCTCAGGTTCCGGGCATACTTATCGCACAGTAAATGACATCCTACTTTGTTGATCAGGCAACGTGATCGTCGCCCATTCTGCTATTCGGCAGCCTTCCTACCAGGCCGCAGAGAGGGGATATGGTCATACTCGACTGGACGAAGCGCAGTGAATCAACTTTGGCTTGTAGATGTACTGCGCTTGCGCTAGAACGCTTAAGAGGAACACGACGCGACAACACGTTACCATGGCAATAATAAGTCGCAACGTGTTTCTCTTACGCAAAGTTAGCGCAAGCGCAGTACCTCTACATGCCAAAGTTGGGGTCACTGATGAAGCGTTCCCTCTGAGGTCATCAGTTAGATGCACAGGTTCGAAGCACTGTCCTGGTGTGTTATGTAAGTGCATGTGCGTGTGTTCATTACTTAAAGTTCGCCAGCGACCACCGAGCGTGATTCCGCCGTAGGAGCCTCAAGCGCAAGAAGATCGTTGACTTATTTTCGAGTCTTCTCAAAATCGGCTTCGACCCCCAAGGTTAGGTCCTCGAAAGAGCCCATTTATCCTTGGTAAGGCACCAGCTTTTTCTGAAAAGACCTACAGTTTGAGGTGGCTTCCGAACCACCGAAGCCATGGTAGAATTACATAGAAAAATTTCCACTGGTAGCTGGCTTAGGGATCGAACCCCAGACCTCCTGCATGGAAGTCTGACGCGCTTTCGTCTGAGCCACAGAGGCTTCTAGCCCGTCAAAACAAGAAAAAAGCATATGAAAGAAGGTTGGAAATCACAGGCATTAGCGATGAGTAGAGAATTATACTTGAAAATGATTACAGACACAAAAATAGAACAGTTAAACTACTAGTCAAGGAAAATTAAGATAAAATCAGAACAGAAGAAGAGAAGAAAATACAAAACAACTTTGAAGGAAGCAAGAAGCTGATATATAAATATATGAGGGGAAGTAAAAGTACAGAGTTTGTCAGCATGAGAAAGAGCAAAGCTGGAATGCTATATTATACAGACGGGATAATAGACGCTTCGACAGACTCTTTTAGGGAATTATAGGAAGATGAAGCTTTAAGGCACCACAAAAGCGATATAGAACACGATGGGTTAGAAAACCCAATTGACAGAATCTGTGTCATTGAGGTTCAGGATATAATTAAGAACTTAAAAAATGGTAAGGCAGCTGGTGTATCCAGTATTAACGCTGAAATGCCCAAATACAAGAAGTTCCAGATGCCTGTAAAAAAGCGATTATTGTACCAATATACAAAGGAACAGGAGACAAAAGCAACTGCAATAATCATAGAGGTATCAGCGTATTAAGTACCGCAAGTCAAATATATTCAAAAATACTTCTTCATGGGGTAATGAAAATAACAGAAGAAAAGATATGGGTAGTCCAAAGTAGATTTATGCCAGGAAGATCATGTACAGATTAAATATTTAGCTTGAGACAGATCACAGAAAAAAGTTTGAGAGTTAGGAAAGAAATCTTCTGTGCATTTGCTGACCTATAAAAAGCGTTTGACAAGGTGGATAGAAATGAACTTTGGGAACATCTAAAAGAGCACGGAGTCAATGGATGGCTCCCACAAGCAATAAAAACAATATATTCAATTATGCAAGTATCAAAGCGAGTGTAAGGATTAATGTGAAACTGAGTGACTGATTCGATATTATTCAAAGTGTTAGATAATGATGCCGCATGTCCTCATGACTATTCATCATATTCATGGACAATGGTTTAAAAAAAGCCCTCTTCGACGAGGAAGGTTCAGATATCGAGACAATGAGGGTACGTGGGTTAGCTTTTGCAGATAATCAAGTTGTTATGACAGAGTCAATCGAGGACTTGCAAAGAATGTTGAGCAAACTGAATACAAACATGAAGAACATGGGCCTCAAAATTAACATAAAAAAAAAAATGATAGTGTTTGGAGGAAAAGGTGAGAAAACAATGTGCAACATTGTCCTTAATGATGAAACAATAGAACAAGTTGATAAGTACATATATCTTGGTAGCCTATTCAGCAGGGACGGAAAGACAGATAAGGAGTTAGATAGGCGTATAAACGAGGGTAAGAAGTTTATCGGTAGAACATGGGCCCATTATCAGAAATGAAAATATACCAAATGAAGCTAAAAGGGCAAAACATAATTCTATATTTATACCGACTGCACTGTACGTTAACGAGACATGGACCTATCAAGCAAAGGATAAGAGTAAAATTAACGCGATTAACATGAAATTCCTGCGCATGATATGTGGCAAAACACTGATGGACAAAGTGAGTAATGAGATAATCCTCAAAGGATGTGGTGTAAAGGAGACACTAGTTGACATATGTGAAAGAAATTTGCTAAAATGTTTCGGGAATGTTGAGAGAATGAAAGATGAACGACTAACGAAACAAGTGTATCAAGGTCAAGTAAATGGCAGTGTGCCCAGAGGCAGACCGCGGAAAGAATTGACTCCTTGAATATTTAATTTTGAAGCCGGTTTATTCTCAAGGCTTCTTCAAAATCATTCAGTTCTTTAAGCATGACTTACATAATGTTTATCTTCTCAATCTATTAATTTTCGATGAAATTAATTTACAGCAGTTTTTCCCGTCTTACGTAAAAATTTTTTCTGATTGTACGATATGGCCCTACTGGGGAATCGTCCGCTTCTCCTGGGGTCAATTCGATAACCTTTTTGCTTGTCATGTTTATTTTTGCCCGTCTTTTATCACCTCTATGATAGATATAGAGTCCAGCGAGAACATTCTGGGTCTCCAATATTGCAAATACTTCACCATCGGATGTTGACATAACAATTTGTTCTCGGGTTGGCACAGGCTCATAAGTATTCTGTGCTACTCTCAATAATAGTTCTCTATCGACAGGAAAAGTGTATCTTCGAAGTTCGAATATCCGGTGAGGATTCGTGCGGGAAGTAAGTCGAATAAATGGAAGGTGGTCAAGCTTATTTCCTTGTCCGTTAGAAGAAGGAAGCCTGGGGGGTGGAACCATGCACCTGGTATGACGAGGAAGCCTTGAAGAAGTAGACTTGTCTGGAGAAGAAGGTCTGGCAGAAGGAGACCTGGACCTGGACCTCGCAGGAGGAGGAGACCTGTTAGGCGAATTATTGCGTGAAGGCTCCGACTGTGAACTTATCTCTGAAATGAGAAACAGAGGATTACATTTTTCTAAAGTACGCGAGGAAAATTCTGGTTGATTTTTCTGAATTTCAAAATCAGCCACAGGATAACCACAATTCTAAATCTTAAATGACGCGGGAGCTTGAACCTAAATTTAGAAAACTCGCGAAAGTTCCAGATAAGAATTAGGGGATATCTGTAAATTAAACTGATGAGGAAAATTGAAAATCTGCATTTGTCAACTATTTTGCTGGTCACAGCTACCCTAATCGAAAAGCCTTAACTATTTTCTATAATAAATATATTTTGGAGACAAATAAGATTGAATTTGCAGAACTACGTTGTGAAATAATGTTTCATCTATCAGGATATAAAATTTTGATGCTGTTTTCTACACAATTTTTCTTCTGCGACTCAAATTTTTAAGATTTCTGTTTATAGCTGCAATAGTCAATATATTTTATTGAAATTGCATCGATTTTTTTTTATTTTCATTAAATCTAAAATAAAAAAGTCTCAATCCTGAAGAGCCATTAGCTCGAAACTTTTATATCCCAGATAACAATTTGCTCACACCTTGCCCGCATGGTGTTTGCACGCGTGTCAACCGATCGACACGATGTGAGGGCAAGAGTGCAGACATATGTGTCCTCATATGCGTCGCATATGCGCCGCATGCGTGTGGGCACGTGCGTGCCAGCGTCGTGCTAGCATGCACGTGTCATGAGTTATAATTATTGAAAACAAGATGTTAAAAATAACATAAGTAACAGGAAACATTGTATGACGTTTTTAAGAAGAGACTCCTGTGTTGAAAGTTGTTCTTTCACAACGGATGATGCAAGAGGTGTTTATTCCAAAAGCGAAATACACAAAATTATTCCTGCTACCTTTTACATAATGTATTAGCGAGAAATATATATTTATCTGAAAATATTTTTTTATTTCGAAAAATTTAAGTTATTCAACACAGAACGTTTATTCAACACTTTTGTAACAAAACAAAGGGATTTTAAAGAACACTATACTTTTGAATCTTCCAGTTAATTACTTTCAATTGTTTTTCAAGTTGTATATTTTTAATCGTTCTACTTCTGAGATTTAAGAACTTAAATCTCAGAAGTAGAACGATTAAAAATATGCGCTTGAAAAACTTGTTTTCGATCATTTTAAATCTGAATATAGTAAATATAGTATAAAATAGTGAATAAGATATATTGAATTTTTGTATTGCGAAGAATTTTAATAGAAACGTTGTGACAATCACCAAATGACAGTCGCCGATGCTTTGACGCTTAATTTTAAAAGGTCTGTGCACAAATGTGGGGGAAGTACAAAGCCCGAACGCGTAGCACGAGTTTAATACATTATCGAGCGCGAAGCGCGAGAACCAACAGACGCGCGCCTTAGGCGCGCTCAAACTTGTGAGCTAAATGTTAGGTAAAATTTTAGAGTTCAAACAATTATTTTTAAACAATTACAACTCTTGCCGACTTTGTTCTTTGCCTCAAAATTGGTTTATACTCCAAGCTAATTTTCTGAACCAAAACCCAAGAAAAAATGTTTATTTAATTTGAACAAAAATAAGTATTCAATTTTATTTCGACTTTTTGTCTGTAAAATAAACTTAGAAAATAACAAAAATTTAGAGCATGAAGAGAATTCGATCAGAGTTTTATTTTTACACAACTGCTATATTATGTTTTTAGTAATAATGCGCTTTTTGTGCCGCACTCTTCACTGCACGCTATATGCCGACATTTTGCCCTAAGTACCTGACGAGCATGATAGGCGCACGCTGTGCTGCATATCATGCAGACCGTGTGCGGGCACTATGCGGGATTACTTATTACCCTCAGAACGTGCTGTCACTGTGCTTGCATTGTTGCCGGCACATCGTGCTTGCACGCCATGCGCCCATGTGCGTCCGCATGCATTGTTATCTGGGATGCTTCACTTATTTATTTACAACATTTTTTTGAAATATGTAAAAAGTAAATTATATCACTAAAGAATTTTTTGTGCCTGAATAACTGCTTAGCTAAACTTAATAGTAGTTGTGAATGAATCCATGGAGACTCACAGAATACAGTATTTTCATGGACTTAAATTAGGATATATTACACAACAAGCCGGACAAATTGTTTTTTGCGTAATTCTAAAAAAATTTTTATCTAAAGCTATATTATTATATTATTACATTCACCAATAGAATTGAGGATAAGCCACAATGATAGGACCAGAATACAAAGGATCATCCTTTTTCTGTGGAAAGACTGGTAACTGTATTAGTACATGAATTCGTAACTGTGCGACTGATGATTATTCTGGTGCTTTATTATAGGGTACAATATATTCTGTATTCCTTATCTCATTAGTTGCATACTTCAATCATTAGTCTAATTAACAAAATGAGGTTATTTTAACCAAGCTTGGTTCACAAAAATAAGGTAATTTTTATTTTATCACGAATTTACAAAAGTTTGTTATGAATACGGCTATTATGTACTATGTATCTTCTAAGATTTTTAGAGAATGTCAAAAGATTTTGCAGCGTATTGATGAAATTACGTGAAACACATTTTTAATACCTTAGTAACTTTAGTCTGTTAGATACCAGGCTGCTTCTGAAACATAACTTAGACTCTAAACAACTAATAGTGTCTGGCTTAATTCTGAAAAAATCTTCCTTAAGGTAGCCGGACATTTAAGTGCCGTTTCGGAAATAGTCCAAAATGACCTTCACTTTAATCGAAAAAAACATTCGCTTGCTCCAAGCGTAAACATTTAGGGCTGTGTGAACCATTTCTGTTGGATTTTGACGCATGCTAACAGCTGACACTACTCAGACGCTGAGGTTACTACCCACTTCGTCGCTACGCTGCTTTTTGTCACGCACGGCTGAGCACCGCCTGTCAGTCCTATAGTCCCTACATCACCAAAATGCCGAGGAAACAAATTCGAGGAAAAACTTAAATAGGAGTTACTTAAATGGGATTCACAGTGTAGCTTGATACTGAGCTTGCTATGAATGCATAATAACGTTGCATGCTGAGATTTTATAATTGATTGCGAATGATAAATTGTATATAAATATTTATTTGTACTTTTTTCTGAAATGCCTAATCATTAAATTTCTGTATTATTTTTGCAGAAAATTTGATGAATAAATCTGAAAAACCCATATTCAAATATTTCCTCAGGAAACTGTTAATAACAGTGGCTATAGTTGACTTTTAAATTAATTTGGTCAATTAATGTTATTTCTATATTAATGCGAAGCAATTTGATCGAAAAGAACATTTTTTTACTGATAACACTAGTTATTCATTATATGAATGCAAAAATATCTAAGAATGGCCTTCTTAGATGAAAAAAAGTGCTCATGCTATAAAAAAAACAATTTTGTTATTGAAAATTTCATTGAAATTTGTGTCGTTTTTCCATAAATTTAATTTTTTTGGTTTTAAGAACATTTGTAGATATAAGTGAAGCGTAAAATTTTGTTAAATAAACTGTTGTTATAGCTTGTGTCCTTTCCCAAAAAGTTTACTTTTTTATTTTCATGACAAGAGTTCATAAAAAATGTGTAGATTTTCTTTAGTTGAAGAACTTTTGTTTTTTTATTTTTTTTCGTCTGTTGTGTCGTTTTTCAAAAATTTAATTTTTTTATTTTTAATCTTCTTTTTTTACGATTAAAAGAAAATCTAATTGTTCTATCTGAACATGGTTAATAAAAAATTTGTAGATCCTTTGTGAGTGGAAAACTTTGATAAATGAAGTAATACAAACTAAACAATTTTAAAATGAATTATTTAAAATAGAAAGCCTTAAATCGTTGATATTTTAGAGTGTTAAAGTTAAGCTTTGAACGTTAGAATTTTAATTTTTCTATTTATGATTTATGATTCTTTATCTTGAAAAATTAATTTAAGACAATATTAAAAAAGATTCAGAAAACAATTTATTAATAAATAATTTTAAATCATAATTTAGAACGTTAAAAGATTTCAAACTATTTAAAAGACAATGTAGATTGTTGAAGATTTCGAACACAAAATTTATAAGCTTTTTGAGCATGACGAAAGGTTTTAAATAAATAAAAAGTTTGTACTAAAATTCCTAATCAAACTAACAATAATTATGTATTTGTTGAAAAATTAATTCAAAAAGAATATTTAATAATATTTCCAAAATTTTCAAAAAAGAATCGGGATGATTTTAAGGTAGTGTTTTTGACTTCTGCAGAATTTTCAAAAAATTGTAGGAAAAATTCGAGTTCCAAGATAATAAAATTATTATTGGATTCCTGCCAAATTTTTTAATTATTTTTTCTTCAAAAAATTTTCAAGAGAATATTTAAAAAGATTTCAAAACAATTAATGTTTCTAGCTTGGAATTCCTTAAAATTATATCATCTTGAAAATTTTTTTATTCATTCAATGTATAAAATCAAAAATTTTAAATTTTGCAGTTTAACGGCTTTTAATAAATAAATTTTCATTTTGAAAGCTTCAAAAGCTTACATTTTATGCGTAAAATTTATTAAGCGTTTGAATTAACATTTTTTAAGCTTTAATTTTTCAAGTTTGAAATTCAAAAGTATTCCACTTTGAGTGTTTTAATTTGCGGTTCGGTTTTCATAACTTAAAATAAAAAAATTGTTATCGTCAAGAGCTCGTAGCTCTCAATTTCAATGACGGTGATCAATTCTTTGTCAATTGTTTAATTTTTATTTGCAGTCAAAATTTTTTTTTTTTTTTTGATTAAGGATGACGAATATTGAGAACATTGCAACCACATAATTTTAAATCACATATATGGTATCCAATCGATTGCCATATATTTAGAAAAAAAACTTCAAATCATCCTAATGCTAAATTACCTACTCACAATATTCTAAATATTTGTCATCCGAGGTCGAAAAAGAACAACTATTTGGCTGCTATACATGTAAATTCCTGTACTTTCAGTTGTTTATTCTTGTGGTTGTAATTTTTTGTAAATTTTTGTATAAATAAAATACAATAATGTACAAAAAATACAAAAAAAAGTACAAAATTCGTCTCAATAATAGAAAAAAGTTGTACTTTCCTGTAATTTTGGTTGTATTTTATTGTATTTATTTGTAGATTTCGGTAAAAATAGTTTTCTGTACTTTTTTACATTCTCATCTAGAGAAGGTATTATATTCGTGTAAAATTTGACCCCCCCGGTTTTTGTAAAATGTCCACGTTTCGAGGCCCCCTGAACCCAAAAAACAGGTTTTTACGAATGTGTCTGTCTGGTTGTCTGTCTGTCTGTTAGTCTGTAGATTTTCAGTTTGTTAGCACGATAACTTTCGAAAGAATTAAACTATGTGATTTGGCTTTGGTATACTCTTCCAGTCTCCTAAACTAAAGGTCAAGTTCGTTAGCCAGCCGTTTTGGATGAAAATTCAAAAAGTGAGGGCATTTTGAAAATTTTTTGGACCGTTTTTGAACCGTTTTTCTTAAACTTAAAGTAGAGAACTACGAGAAACTATGCCTGCTAGGAAACTGGATATTCTAGGTGTACCTGAGATAAAGAAAAAGGGATGCGAAAGTGAAAACATAGAAAATGGGGTGTTGAAAGGCGGTTTTGAAATATGGTCAGGAGTAGATAGGGAATCCATGGTAGTCAAGCGGTCGGTTTGATTATGAATGAAAAAGCAAGATATATGTTCCAAAAACGACTTAAATACTTTTTTTCTCCCCTTTTCAGATAGTTGGAAAAAATCTTTCTGATTGTAGGATTTATTGTAAAGATACGGAAATATACGCTGAAGTAAAGGAATTACCTTCTTCATTTTAAATCAAATACAACTTTAGTCATTTTTATCTGAAGAACATTGAACATAACATATGGTCGTGCCGAAGCGCGCTCAAACTTTTGAGTTTCTATTATACGATGAACAGAAACGAGCGTGAAGTGCGAGGTTTACATGATGTTTAAACCAAATATCGAGCGCGAAGAGCGAGTGTCGTGATGAGAATGTGTTCCTTAAGGTCGATAGAACCTGAAGTAAATTAGTTTTTCTTTTTATGTGAAACTGACGTAATTAAACCAAAAGCAGGTCATAACGTTGAAGGTTACTAAGAGAGTATTAGCCCGCGAAGCGCGCAATAGGGAGCACACGAAGTGT
The DNA here is from genome assembly GCA_932195095.1 of Andricus curvator. NCBI lineage: Eukaryota > Metazoa > Arthropoda > Insecta > Hymenoptera > Cynipidae > Andricus > Andricus curvator. The sequence goes on from CAKNYM010048871.1 coordinate 80,637, forward strand.
GAAAACCTAGACGACAAATGTGTCCGAGCGCGCAGCGCGAGGTGAATACATTATCGAGAGCGAAGCGCGAGATAAACATATAATGGAGCGCGAAGCGCGAGATGAATACCCAATCGAGCACGAAGCGCGAGATCCATCAGGTGCGCGCCCTAGGCGAGCGAAACGCGCGATGAGAATGTGCCGGCGAAGCGGGCAGATTTTTTAAAAATATTTTTTCACCAGGGTATATTATTATGTTATTATATTCACCAATAGAATCAAGGATAACCGCCAATGACAGGACCAGAAAAGATAGGATCTTCATTTTTTGCAACTGAGGATAAACTTACTGCTATATTATTTAGAATTCGCTCAACTGCGTAGCTAATGTCTATTCTAATGTTTTATTACAGTATATATATATATATATATATATATATATATATATATATATATATATGTGTGTGTGTGTGTGTGTGTGTGTGTATATATATATACTATAGCTCTTACATCCTGAAATATATATATGCCTTGAGCTTTTTCTTGTAAGATATTTGTATTTGTAAACCACTTGCAAATGTTGTAGACATATTTCTAAAGGTATCTAGTAAAATTCTCAACGAAAAAAAAATGTTGTTTAAATCATGTAGAATTAAAAACAATCCCATAATATCCTCTTATCTTATTTTTTATGTATGCCTCGATCTTGTCCTTGTGATATGATAATCATCGTTCACTTATCGCTATGAACCTCGATTTTTGTTATAAAATTTTATGAACTATCAGACATAAATACTTATTTTCAATTAAAAGCGGGCGCCAGATCTTGCTTGAATCAGTTATTATTTACACACAGTCTTTAAAAAAAATATATATATATATATATATATATATATATAATTTAATTTAATTAGAGAACCGGAAAGGGAGGTTGAATCATCCCCATATTCTGGATAGTGGTAGAGGGGTAGTTATTTTTTTTAATTCTTCTTAATTCAAACTCTAATGAGTTTAAATAATTAATTTGAAAACTCAAAACTTGAGAATATTTTACGAGTTACTATTTACAAATGAAGAAATAATCAAAGGTAATTGGAATTATCAAAATAATTAATTTTGGATCTCTCTTCCGATTTTCCAAGACCGAAAAAAGTAGCTTAATAATAAAAATTGATAACAAACTGAAAAGACCTCAAATTATCATATAATCATAATTGTTAGTAATAATAATAGGACATCAGGAGGGTCAACACGTATTCAGGGGAATGAACGGGTAGTGTATGATCCAAATGTTCAATCAAAAATAATTCTAAAACATCAGGGAAAGGGTCTGAAACAAAATGGGATCACGTAAACTTTTCAAGGAGTTAACTATTATAAAAAAAGTGTTGATACTCCGGGAACAGCTCGATGAAAGACACCAAATCTCAAGCGTTTTTGTCTTCTTTTTGAATGAAATGAATTCTGATTAGCCGGGAAGCAATCCTTTGATATCTACAATGTAGATAAGTTGAAAAGGCGTAATAAATAATAAGCAGCATAAATCCCAACAGCATTCTAAAAATCTATAATAAGTTTTGCGGTACGACCAGAAGGATAGGAGTAGGATGGCACACAGAAGTTATAGGATTGGCAGGAAATTTGAAATAGTTTCGAGTTACTTCACTCAATAAAAGGCGTTCCAAATACTTCTGAAAGTCTCTCATTAGGTCTGGATGGGTGAGGATTCTTGCATATGGTCAAATAACTTAGCAAATAATATAAGGAAATAATATTTATAATTACAATGAAACGAATCATTAATTCATCAAACTTCTGAAAATGAATAGCTTGTGACTTGCAAATAAAATGCAGTTAAATCTGTCTCAATAAATTAGAATTCTTTTCTTTGATAATTTGAATTATTTTTCCTCAAAGTCCATTTATTTGAAACAAGTTTCATCTTTGTTCTTCAATTCAAATAATCTAGATTGAGAATTTTAAAAACATACTTATTATTCTAATGTGAAGGAAGTTCCATAAGAAAAATAGTAAATACACGTAGGAAATTCAATGATAAAAGATTTTTATATTGTAAAAATAGATCCAATTTGTATATTCAAATGTTGAGAATAATTTCGAAATGAATATTAGCGTTTAAAAGGATATGACGATAATAAAAACGCACGCAAAGGGAAATTTGTTGATAAATAAAGGATAAACGGACAGTACATTACGCTGTTTGTTTGGAGAAGATATCGTTCAGATGAATGAAGATCAGAATTATGCATGTAGAACAAGTGACTCACTTTTAATTAATGGAACGGCTACACATAGCCTATTACATTCAATCGACTGCATCCCTTCATATGATATTAGCCTCATCAACTCTCGATAGCATGAACAAAAATGGGTGAGGAAAGAAATAATTCCCTTACAAGAAATAAACGATGCCACACTGCAAAAGGACACATGATATCGACCATTGAATAAAAATGATTTCACTTCAACAATGATGACACTTTCACTACATTTTTGTTGGTTCATATCTTTTGATTTTCGTTAAGTACAAACAGTGTATCTTACTATTCGGCAACCGGTTCCTAGAGATCGATATTCAATCAGAGATCATCAATGTCTCAGATTAGATCTTAAGCACAAAGGTTCAAATAAATACCCGTTCCAGATTTAGTGTCATAAAATCGTTCATAAGAAAGTAGATTTTATTTCGATCTTAAAAGGATTAGTTTTACATTTTTTTAAAGTAAAAGTGCGTCGACTATTGCCGTTTATACGAGTCGTTCCCGCATTACTCGAAAATATTTTCTGATTAGACGTTGGGGACCTACTGGAGTTTCATCCATTTCTTCTGTGGTCAATAGAGTCACCATGTCTCTTTCCATGTTTATTTTCATCCGCTTGTACTCTCTATTATTATAGATATAAATTCCAGCAAGAACATTAGTGCTCTCCAATATAGCAAAGGCGTCTCCATCTGATGTTGATATAACAATTTGTTCATTGGTTGGTACAGGCACATAGGCACATGGTGTTCTTACTTTAATTCGGGTATCGGCAGGAAAAGTGTATCTTCTTAGTTCGAATATACGTTGCAAATTTTTTCGGGAAATGAGCCGAATGAACTTAAGTTGATCAAGGCTATTTCCACGACCGTTAGAAGAAGGAAGCCTCGTAGGAGGAACCATGCACCTGGTAGGAGGAGGTGGCCTTGAAGAAAACCTGTCTGGACAACTAATTCTAGAAGAAGGAGACCTAGACCTGGACCTGGATCTTGTCCTCGCAGGAGAAGAAGACTTTTCAGGAGAATCAGAAGTTCCGGTATGAGGAACACCATGTATACGTTCGGCATTAGGTGAAGACTCAGGCTGTGAGCTCAGCTCTGCCAGAAGGAACAGAAATAAACCATTTATTAATTTTGAAAACATATTTGTAAAGGTGTCTGGTACGAGCAACAAAAATTCATTTGACTTGCATGAATATCTTTCACGAGAACACGTAGATTCAAATAAACATAACTTTGCTTAAAAATATGCGTTAATGAAGGAATTGTACCTCAAAGAAAATTTAGTAATGTCCCTTTTGTGGAAGTTTCAATTTTAAGTTTCCTTTTTGATTTTAAATGCATTTAGTTGTGGTTGTTACGTTGTATATAATTTCAACTAATGATGCAAAATGATTTAAAGGGATTTTCAAGTATTTGGACGAATTCAAATTAGGAGCAAATGCGAATTACGTGAGACAGATTTTAATATATGTATAAATATAAATATATATCATTATATTATCACATTTACCAATAGAATCAATGATAAACGCTAATAATAAGACCAAAGTAGAAAGTATCTTCATTTTTGTGTATGAGGGAAAATTGATAACTGCATTAACGAAGAATATGTTTAACAGTGTAACAAATTATTTTTCAGGTGCTTCATCACACCGGATATTATATGCTATAATTCTTAGCTCATTTAGTATGTATGCCGTGAGTTTATGGCATCTTTCTCACCTTGATTGCCTCATCATCAAATAACAGATTTTTAAATATCATAAGTGACTATCACTTTCTTACTATTTAAACAAATGTATTAATATTATACGTCATTTGATTTATTATGGGTCAGTAAGTCGTTTATATTCTCAAATTAGCTCTTAATTATGTTAATCAATAAAATTATACTATAAAAAACAATTTTCAGAATCTTACAAAAGTGCTCAGAAAATATAATGAATATTTTTAGAAATACTTTCTTCAGATTCAAGATATTAGACGCACAATTGCTAAGAACACTTTACAATTGCATATTTTTCAGCTGAGAAACGTTTAATTAAAGAAATGAAACCTTTTTCGAAATTCGCTGTTTCTGACTTTGCTCTGGGAAAATTTTTTCTGAATATAACAACTTTACGTGATTTGTGAACAGAAATTTTATTTACTTTATCACTGAAGCAATCAAAAAAATTATTTGTATCGTGAATAGACCCGGTTAAATATATTTGTATTATAGACTTATACTTATGCATGTATAGAAGCGACGTAGTCTATTGACAAGTTTCACAATATTACCTTCTTATTTTTTTCAATAAAGGAGGAAATTTTACACAATCGAGTTCTTACATTAACTTTTTATTTTTTGGGTTTCCTATTGTTATGAGCATCTTTATTCAATACAACCCTCAATGAATTGAGATATTTTGACCAAGCAATTAGTATTTTTCTACTCATCATCAGTGACTGCCACTTAGCTCTAATTGAATTAATGAAGCTTTACTAGAAATTACAACATTTTGCTATTAATTAACGAAATTTCACTAATTGAGAATTATAATTGGATAACTGTGGAACATGAAATATTTTAATTACATTTATATCGAATTTATTTTTGTCTAATTTTTCGAATACCGATTTTCTTGAAAGCACCTGCGATTTATACCACTTATAGATAAACTTTTCTTTTTCAGGCTGCTAGCCTTAAAAAATTGACTTGCTTACACTTCCATTTTTTACAGAATTTTCTTAAAATTAGCCTTCAAAACTAATATCCTTCCACACCTTATCTCTAACGCCGCCAGCTCTTATCGCTTTGCCTTCCTCGCTTCGCCTCCATTCCTCTTCCTCCTTCCTTCTCTTCTTCACTATCTTACCCAAGACGCCCTTCACCCATGCTACTGCCCTTTTGTCCCCCCTTTCATGCATCAATACCTCTATGCTTATCCCACTCCTTTTCACCTCTACGCACTCCTCCAACCAGTGCTCCACTCTTGCCTCCCCCTTCCCACATAGTTCACACATTCTCTTTTCCCTAGCGAGCCATAACCTATTAAAACCCTCCATGCCCCCACATCTCATCCTCGCTATAAGCTCCTGACATCCTTTCTCTCCTTTCTCACGCAAATATTGCGCTCTCGCCCTTGGCATAATCTACAAATAGTTCCCATTAAACCTTATCTGTCTTATTCTCTCTTCCCCTGCTGTCTTCTCTCTCTTTCCATGCCGTCTTTCTTAACCAACTCATATACCTTCCTTCCTCATGCATCCTTCTCACTTCATCCATCTGCAGTCCATTCGTTCTAAAATACCTTTCTCTTCCAACCTCCATCTTCCGACCCCCTCTCCTGTTCTCCTTCTCCAACCAACACTCCCTAACCAGCTTACTTCTCTCATCTTCCAAAAATTGCTCCTCATATGTACACGCCCGACTCCCCGTCTCCCTCCTGACAATATAATTAGGCGTGTTCCTTGCCAGCCTCAGTGTCCACTTTACATACCTCTCCTGTGTCCTATTTACCTCTTCGCTTTCCTTCCACCCCCACACCTCTAATCCGTACAATAGCACACTCATCACTAGTGAGTCAAACAATTTCATTCTCCTTCCAAAATCATCTGCGAATGACTTCTTTCCCAACCCCCACACCTGCCTCATCACCACATTTGCCTCCTCACTCTCTCTTTTATGTGACCATCCACTCCGCCATTCATCCGAAACAAGAAGCCCAGGTACACAAACTCTTTCACCTCCTGCACCGCCTTTTCCTTCCACTTCCACTCCTATTCCTTATCCCTTCCACCTCCTTTTCTGAACACCATAACCTTGGACTTTTCCGCATTCAGTTCTGAACTGTTCTTACCCAGGTATCTTCTCAACCTCTTCATCATTTCCCTTAAACCCTCCTCGCTTTTTGCCAACAACACTATGTAATCTGCATACGCTAGCGACCAAATTCTAATCACTCCTATCCTGACTCCTCCTACCACTCCGTCCTCTAGCTTACTTTCCATATCCGCAATTAAAATCGTAAAAAGCGTTGGGCTAAGCGGACGGCCTAGTCTTAATCCCCTATCCATCCAGAAACCCTCCGAAATCCCCTGTCCTCCTCTAACCTTATCTTTGTTCTCTTCATATATCTCCCTCACCCTCTCGATCAGGCCTCTCTCCACTCCCTTATCCTCCATCGCCTCCCGCAACCTCCCTCTATCCACTGACGGAAACGAGCCTTTTAGATCCACAAAAACCGCGTACACTCTCAACCCCTTCTTCGCTAATTCTCTATCCACCACTTGCTGCAGAACGTAGATATTGTCGATAGTACTCCCACCTGCCCTAAGGCCCGCCTGCGTCTCCGGCAATATTCCTTTCCCCTCGACATCCGTCCGCAGCCTCTCTACCACCACCATCGCGTATACTTCATACGCCGTATTCATTAGCGTAATCCCTCTATAATTTTTCGGCCTATCCCTATCTCCTTTCTCATACAGAGGCACTATTAACCCTTCTCTCCACCCTCGTGGGAATACCTCCCCCCCATACTTTCTTCACTACCTCCTTCAGCATCTCCCGAACATCTTGTGTACTAAACAGACATGCTTCGTTCTCTACCCCATCCAGACCTGCTGATTTTGACCTTCTTATCTTCCTTATCTGTTTCTCTATCTCCTCGTCATTCATTTCCTCCATCTCTTCCTCCCCCGTTCTTCTACTCCCATCATCTCTCTTCCTTGAATCTGAGCCCTGAAACGATGCTTTAAGAAACTCCCTCCACTCCTCACTCCCTATCTTCTCGCTTCTCCCTACTCTACGCTTCCTAAACCTTCCTTTTCCTGTTCTTTCTTCTTACACATAAATCTAAACCCCTTTCTCATTTCTACGTACTCCTCCCTTTTCGTAGTACCCTCTTTCCACTTCTTATACTTCCTCTGCACCTTCTTTTTCATCTTTTTACATTCCCTATCCCACCACGGCTTCACCATTCCTTTTTTCTTCTTTTTGAATACCTTCTTATGCACGCACCCCTTCACTTTCTCTTTTAAATCCTCCCATATCTCTTCCACCTCTCCTGTTCGAAGCGTACCATCCCTAACTGCTCCTTATACTTCTCTATCGCCTCCCTCCTCCAGCTAACCCTCTCTCCCGTCGACACTTCTTCCCCACCTTGCCGTCCGCCGTTCTCACCCCTTATCCACAACCCTCATGGCTGATGATCTGATTCTACCCTCCCTTCTACTGCGAATCTCTCCATCTCCTCCCACCCTTGCATATTCATGACTACATAGTCTATCACCGATACCCCCACCTTACCTACATATGTTTATTCTCCCTCTTTGTCCCCAGTTGCCATACCACTTGCCACCGCCCAGCCTCTATCCTCCATCCAGTCCCTTAGAATCTTCCCTTTCTTATTCACAATACCCTCCTCTCTTTCACCTAAGAGGTATTTCACCCTTTCATTAATTCTTTCCATCCCATACTTATTGTACACTGTCACAAACTTTCACGTTACCCCTCACATCTTTACTTTCCTCATTTGCACTCCCTCCCCCTCTTCCTCTCCGTGAGCTTCTTTCTTTAATCCATCTCTAACCCCCGTTATAATTTCGCCAGTAGCCCTTCCTTTCTTCCCAACTCTGACCGCCTCCTGGAGTCTCCACCTATACCCCCTTGGCAGCTTTGGCTCTATTCTTTCCCATTCCTTTCTTTCCACCCACGTCTCTACCAGTCCTACCACATCAAATTCCTGAATATACCTCCAGAACTCCTCATCCTTCTGCTTTAACCCTCCTACGTTCCAGTAAAGCACCTTCACAACTCCTCTACCCTGCATTACCCCCACCCCCCTACTTCCTACGGAACAAATTCCCCTGCACTTCCTTCAACACCTCTTTCTCCTCGTCCCACACCCACATGTTCTTGTCTATTTTTATTTTCCGATATCCTAACTTCGCCGATCTCCCTTCACTCCTCTCCTCCTAGCCCTGTCATAGAGCATTCTCTGTACATCCCTTTCCTTTCTCGTCAAATAGTGATCCATGAAAACTTCTTTATCCTTTATCCTATTTTTATTTTGCAGTGCCCCCAACTTTTCTTCCCAGCTCTCCAACTCCACAAATGCCACTTCTTTTTCCTTTCTCCCCTCCAACTTTACTTTCCCTACCCTGCCTTTATTTCACCCTATGCTCTGTAGCAGCGCTTCCACGCCCTCCCTTTCTTCCCCGCTCTTCATCTTCAATAGTATTTCTCCTGTCTGCCTTCTTCTTTCTCTCCATTTTCAACACACTAATATCCTCTTCCATCTGTTTTATTTTAACTTCTTTTTCTTTTCTTTCCTTCTCTAACCCATCTACTCTCTCTCTTTCTCAGCTCTTTCACCTCCTTTACCCATTTTTCATCTCTGATTCTCAAGTCCTCCCTCATGCCTTCCATCTGCTCCTTGGTCCCCCTTACGTCCTCCCTCAGTCCCCTGATCTCGCCTAACAACATCCCCTGAGCCTCCTTTTCCAACATGCCCTCCATTGGGTGGGGGGGGGGTAACCTAGGTGTTATCCCGCTTTTTTTAAACGGGCTCTCGACCTCGCTTTCCTCCGGACTCTCTTGGCTGTCTCTCTTCCTCTTCAAGAGATCCTCACCGTCACTTGCGCTAGTCTCTCTCTCTCTCTCTCACCTTCTCGCTCACTTCTTTTCCACCGTTCCGCTTTCTCCCTCTCCCCGACGCACCGCTCGACACCAGGCCACGCGCTGTTGGCCGTCGGGGCTTGTGGAAAATTCGCTCCCCGTCAGTTTCACTACTAGCATTGCCAGTACTCTCGCTGCCCACCTCTCGCTCTGCCGCCGGTAACTGAGACCTCTTCATGCAGTACCTTCCGCAACCGACAGATGTCTCTGCAGAATGTTGGCGTCTTTCGCCGCCAAATTTACTTTTATTTCCCTTTTTGTCCCCCTTAATTCCTCACAGTCCCTGCAGACACACCTGTTTCTCCCTCAACATCCCCTAACTCTGCGCGAACCACCCTTGACCCCTCGAAAGCCAAAGAATCCTGACCATGAACTCCCCCGATTACTTGGCAAACTAACCTCACTTTCCCTATTCACTAAATCCCACCTCATACCCACGCTGAAACTCACTTTTTATCTCCCCAATTCACCCCACACAACCCTACTCACCTCCTCGGCTTCCACCCTCACACTCCACTCACACCTTCTACACAAATTCCGTAAAATTCTCTCACCACCTCTCACTGAACACGTTCTCACTTCCGCCACGAACGTGCAAGTCCTTATAACACTTATAAAAAACTGAGCAATACATAAACTCTGAATCATGTCAGTAAATGAATTTTACTGTAATTTTTTTCAAAGAGTACAAATTACCGTAACTTTCTTACTTTTCAATAAAATGTATTAATATTATAGTTCAATCGATTTGTCACGTTATAAAACATCTGCGATGCAAGAAATCTGCTACGTACAACTGAAAGAATTTTTTAAACTAGCTTGGCCAAGTAATTTGTATAAAAATATTCATAATCAAATATATTTGAACAATTTTTTGCATAAAATACCTTATAGAATTTTTTTAAATAAGTGTTAAAGAACCGTTTTATACCTTATTCAACTTGACCAAATTATAATTAACCATTAATCTTCGATACACAGCAATTTTTTTAAATGATTTTGGTTCAATACATTATGAAATCACGCCAAGTTGTTTAATTCATTTCTGAATTGAAATAGGAACATTTTGTATTTTTAGCACGTTCATCGACATTCTAAGTTCAGAAATCATTTTCATATTTCTCTTCTTTTTTAAAGAATTCTTCTTTTTCCTCCCAGTTTTAATGAAACTTACCCTTTTTCTAGTTTTCTCTCTTAAATGCGAACTGAATTAATAGAACCTAACTATTGTATTATATCATATAACTATTATGTTTTTGATTTTTAATCAAATTTTTGGTTCGTTAAAGAGTCTACTATTATGTTTTTGGTTTTGAATTCATCACTTTTGGTTAAAAATTCTACTGTTTGGTTTAAAATTAAATTTTTTTATCGCAAATATAACTACTTTGTCAAAAAATCATTCCTTCTTTCTAATTGAGCCAATTGCTTTCGAGATGAATTTTTTTCTTGGAGATTCACTTTTTGATAAAGATTTATCATGTGCGTTGAAAATTTATTTCTTTGGTTGAGATTTAACTCCTATTGAAAATTCTTATTTTTCAGAATCAATTCCTTGAATTGAAAAATTAGGTATTTCATTTTTGGTGGAAAACTGATGGTTTCTAGATAAAAATTCCGCTATTTTGTTAAAAATTCGTTTTGTTTTTGTACAAAATTAATCTTCTACAATTCAGATAAGAATCCAACAATAAACTAGCTGTAAATTCGATCTCTAGTATTTCCACTTTGCTTTCCGTTAGCAAATGTATTTGCTTCCTCATAGAGGAAGCATTAGTTTTTTTTAATAATAGAAAAACCAAAGTCTTCATTTTGCTCAATTGAAGACTAGAAATTTACAACAAATACAAAATTACAAAATAATACAGAAAATTTTTAAATATAAAGATAGAGTGTATTTTTTGTCCAATTTTGCGCTCTCTATTTCTTTTACTCTTGCAACTTTTCTGCCTGCTGCAGGAGGGCAGGCAGGATCTGAAAGCCCCATTAGGATCAATTGACCATTGAATAATGATAGGATTTGAAATATTTTAAAGTTTTTTTTTTTCAAATTCCTTGGCATTTTTAAAATCTTTGAAATATTTGAAAGATTTAAAAGGATTTTAAATATTTTTGGTTATTTTAAAAGATTACAAATAAATTTTTAATGCATTCCAGTAATTTAATGGGATTTCAAATGACTTGTAATATTTGAGGTTATCGTAAAAGATTCGCAGGCACTTTCAAGAGCTTTAAAAAGTTTCACGGGATTTCAAAAGATATCTAAGGATTTGAAATATTTTAGGAAATTTTAAAAGATTCCTAGAACTTTTTTTATTCATGTCAATAGTTTATAGGAATTTCAAAGACTTTGAATTTTTTAGGGTATTTTAAGAGCTTCCAATGCATTTTCGAAAAATTAAAACAATTTCAAGGGATTTCCGGTGGTTTCAATAATAATTTTAGGGGATTCAAAAAATTTGCGTGGATAATCATATTATAATATTTACAAAGCAAAGCAATTTTCTTTCTACCTAATTTTTAGTCTTTAAACTATAATAATCAAAAATTGATTCTTTTTAATTTTTAAAAATTAGTTCAAATTTTTTTTATTCAATAAATGTGAAATCAAATTTTTTCGTTACATCTAGTATATATATTCTATAATACTGCTTCTCATCTGTGAGAATTTAATTGCATTCTTTCACTTTATTAAGGAATAATTCTAGTTACAAGAGAGATGGAAAATGGGTGCTACATCAAAAGGCTCCACAAGCCTTTCAAATAAATGTGTAGCGTGATTACTTTTATAAGTTCTTGTTTTAATGGTAATGAAAGAAGAAAGAATAAAAAAATCATTTTTAAACAATATATTTTTTTAAATTACTTTGTTCGAAAGTGCCCTCTGCATGGAAAATAACCCATATAATAAATATAATTATTATATCTAAATATTACAAACAAGTAATATGATACATCATAACATACTATTTTCTATTACAAATAACGAAATTTCATATGTTTAAAATCAAATAGACTTTCTAACCAAGCTAAAATATGTGAAAATTTTTATTAGAGCCGTGCAGTCGTTTATTCGAATTTTTAATACAAATTGAAGAACGCCTGGAACATTGGATTTTTCGAAATAGAAAAAAATTTTACTGTACATCAAACCGACTTGATTTCCTTGAATTATTACAATTTTTAAAATCTAAATAACTTTTTTTTGTGTGTAAAAAATGGATCAAAAATTCAAGTCGAATCTTCGAAATTCGAATTGTTCGAATATTCGAATAAATCGAATTTCAAATATTCGACTTGAGTTTTGGAGTCATTTTTTTTACAAAAAAAAGGAGTTATTTTGATTTAGAAATTTTAATAGCTTAAGGAAATCAAACCTGTTTGATGTACATTACAATTTTTTTCTATTTCGAAAAATCCAACTTTCCAGGCGTGTCTAAATTTGTATTACAAATTCGAATGAATGAATGCACATCTCTAATTTGTATAGTCACTCTGAAAGAAAGGCCATTAACGAATATTTTCATCTTTGGAAATAGTCAAGTTAATCGAAAGTTATTTTTCGTAGTCTTTAATAAATTACGAATAAGAATTAGGTTTCAGCTAATTTCGATAATTTCTTTTTTTGCATATTAGGTTTTTTTGGAATCAGCTAAAGAAATTTCAGCAAACTGTCGCATTATATTCTGCAAAGGTGCTATATGCTATATGATATAGACGGGATAGTAGACGCTTTAAAAGACTCTTTTAAAGAACTATTAGGAGGTGAAGATATAGGACCACAAAAGTGCGACATAGAACATAATACATTAGCAAAACCCAATTGAAAAAGTATGTGTCACCGAGGTCAAAGACATAATAAAGAACTTGAAAAACGGTAAGGCTGCTGGTGTAGACAGTATTAGCGCTGAAATGCTTAAATACGGTGGCGAGTACATACCTGACAGGTTGTGCGAATTGATAAATTTATGTATCGAGACGGGAGAAGTCCCAGACGATTGGAGAAAAGCGATTATCGTACCAATATAAAAAGAAAGGGAGATAAAAGCAACTGCAGTAATTAAAGTAAAATATACTCAAAAATACTTATTCTTAGGGTAACGGAAATCACAGAAGAAAAGATATGGGAAATCCAAAGTGGATTTATGCCAAGAAGATGATGTACAGATCAGATATTTAGCCTAAGACAGATCACAGAAAAAAGCTTGAGAGTAGGAAAGAAAGTTTTCTGTGCATTTATTGACCTAGAAAAAGCATTTGACAAAGTAAATAGAAGTAAACTTTGGGAAGTCCTTAAAGAGCATGGAGTAAATGGAGGGCTCCTACAAGCAATAAAAACAATATATACAGGTAGTAAAGCGAGTGTAAGGGTAAATGGGAAACTGAGTGACTGGTTCGATATTATGCAAGGCGTGAAATAAGGATGCGTTATGTGCTCGTGGCTATTTATCATATTCATGGATCAGTGTCTGAGAACTGCCCTCTTCGACGAAGAAGGTGTAGATCTCGAAACAGTCAAGGTACGTGGGTTAGCTTCCGCAGATGACAAGATTGTTATGGCAGAATTAATCGAGGACTTGCAAAGAATGTTGAATAAACTGAATACAAGCATGAAGAACATGGACCTCAAAATTAACGTAAATAAAACAAAAATAATGGTGTTTGAGGGAAAAGTCAGAAAACAATATGCAACATTGTCCTAAATGATGAGAGATTAGAACAAGTTGACAAGTACGTATATCTAGGTAGTCTATTCACTAGCGACAGAAAAATAGATGGGGAGTTAGATAGGCGCATAAATAAGGGTAAGCAGGTTATCAGTAGAGCAGGGTCCATCCTAACAAATAAAAACATATCAAAAAAAGCTAAAATGGCAATACATAATTCTATATTCGTACCGACTGTACTATACGGTAGCGAGACATGGAACTGTCAAGAAAAGGACAGAAGTAAAATTAACGCGATCGGCATGAAACCTCTGCGCATAATATGCGGGAAAACACTGATGGACAAAGTCCGAAACGAGACAATCCTCAAAGAATGTGGTACAAGAGAGACACTAGTTGACACATGGGAAAGAAATCAGTTAAGATGGTTCGGACATCTTGAAAGAATGAAAGATGAACGACTGACCAAACAAGTGTATAACGGTTAAGTAAATGGCAGAATTCCCACAGGTAGACCGCCGAAAGTATGGTTAGAATCTGTAAATGAGACATTAATCCGAAGAGAGATAAGAAGCCATAGAAACACAACAGCTTGTATGAAAAAATTCATGGACGTGTAGGAAGCTAGAGTAGTATGCCAGGACAGAAAAGTGTGGCGACAAATAGTTTGTAAACAGAGTGACAGTAGAATGAATGACGCCTGAAACAAAGACCTTGGATACTAATGGGCCCAAGTGGAGAACCATACATAACAATTTTGTGAGGCTCTTCACTTGGGGTGATTGCTAGAGAGATTGATTAGCAACCTGGACCGGAGCAGTGTTGCGGAATAAACGTGCCATTTAAATTCATAACACGAGAATTCCAGATCAATCTAAAATATCTATACCTAACACCTTTATACCTATCTCCCTCATACCTATATACCTATCTAATTTATACCTATATACCTATATACCCATATACACACTACTCTTCTCCATCCGAGTAAGTCGCGCCTACCCCGAAAGGGAAATGGCTTAATGGTATAATAATAATAATTAGAGAACCGGAAAGCGAGGTTGAATCATCCCTATATTCTGGACAGTGGTAGAGGGGTAGTTCTTTTTTTAAATTCTTCTTATTTCAAACTCTAATGAGTATAAATCATTAATTTGAAAACTCAAAACTCGAGAATATTTTATGAATTACTATTTACGAATGGAGAAATAACAGTATGTAATTGGGATTATAAAAATAATTAATTTTGGATCTCTTTTCCGATTTTCCAAGACCGAAAAAAGTAGCTTAATAATAAAAATTGATAACTAACTAAAAAGGCCTCAAATTATCATATAATCACAATTGTTAGTGATAATAATAGGGCATCAGGAGGGTCAAAACATATTCAAGGGAATGAACGGGTAGTGTATGATCCAAATATTCAATCAAAAATAATTATAAAACATGAGGGAAAGGGTCGAAAACAAAATGGGGAAAACAAATAAATTATAAATATACAGGTTAAATCATAACAATTAAATCCAAAGTGACTGAGAAAACATTGTCATAAGACCAAAGGAATTAAGCCAATCAAGGAAATGACCGATTATATGTGTGTCCAAAACCATACTTGAATATCTACAACTGAAGTTTCAAGAATTAAAATGGGGCCATACAAAACTAAGAAATTCAACTTTCCGAAATAGAAAAATACCTTAGTGAATTAATCAACACAGGAACCTAATGTTAAACAGGATGCGCCATTAATAGTGCAGCAACAGTTTCTTAGATATCACATAAACTTTTCAAGGAGTTAACTATTATAAAAAAAGTGTTGATACTCCGGGAACTGCTCGATGAAAGATACCAAACCTCAAGCGTTTTTGTCTTCTTATTAAACGAAATGAATTCTGATTAGCCGGAAAGCAATCCTTTGATTGGCGTTGCTAGGGAACTTGAGAGTTCAGTAAAGTAAACTGGTTAGGGATGTAACTAAAGGTAACTTACAGGGGAACCTTGCACAAATAAAATAATCTCTTCTGAATTTGATGATACAATAAATCTTCTCAAAATATGAGCTTTTAAATTCCACTCCAAGGTAGATAAGTTGAAGAGGCGTAATAAGTAAGAAACAGCATAAATCCCAACAGCATTCCAAAAATCTATAATAAGTTTTGAGGTAGGACCAGAAGAATAGGAGTAGGATGGCACACAGCAGTAGGATTGGCAGAAAATTTTAAATAGTTTCGAGTTACTCTACTCAACAAAAGGCGTCCCAAATACTTCTAAAAGTCTCTCGTTTGGTCTGGATGAGTAAGGATTCTTTTGGATGGTCAAATAACTTAGCAAATCATAATGATATAATAATATAAGGAAATAATATTTATAATTACAATAGAAACCAATCAAATTTATTAAGTCATCGAACTTCTGAAAATGAATAGCTTGCGACTTGCAATATAAATGCAGTTAAATCTGTCTCAATGAATTATTCTTCATTTATTTATACTCTCTCCCTTTTACGGGTTTGAGAGTCTTTACATAACCATTACATGTATTCTTACAAACAAGCCTTATATTATCTTATTAACTATTCGCTACATATCATCTTAACTTATTTTTCTTATATCTAAACGCTTGCGACTTTGCCCTGGGATTCCATTTCCTCTTACCACTATCAATGTCATAATTGGATTCTACTCCGCAACACTACTTCGTAATTCACCTTCTTTAGGAGTCATTTTTTGGCTTTTTCCCTACCCTGTGCCAGCAGCTCTCTCTCTCAGCTCTTCCAGCTTCTTCATCCATTCCTCCCCCAGGACCGGTTTCATTCAGAATCCATTTAATTCTCTCTTCTATGCTCTCCCCTCCCCCTTCGTCACCTGTACACCTCTCTAACACATGAAACCATGTTACATTCTAGACCAGCTGTTGTACCTTGAATCAGTGATTTTTCCCCATCTTTCCTCCCCTTGTCTTGCCTTAATCTCTTCCTCTATTTCCTTCCACTCTCTGCTCCTAACTTGCATACCACATTCAAACCTCATTACATATCTCTCATCCTCCCATTTTGAACCCCCCACGTTGCCCCTTCTCTCTTTATCCGTAACCTCCCAGGCACACTCTTGTGCAATTTTGCTTCCTTCTCCACCTCGTAGTTTCTCTTCGAAGTTTCAAGCTCTTTTCACTTTCCTCACCACCATTTTTTCCCGTCCTATTTCTTCCCTCAGCATATAACCTAGACAGTTATAACTCACTCCCATAACCCATCTCAAAAATCTCTCCTGCAAACTTTCCACTCTCTTATGTTCTTTCCATCCCCAAATTTCCACTCCATAGCTTAGCACTGACCATACTAATACATCAAACATCCATACTCTCATCTTTCAGTCATCCTTAAACCTTCTTTTTACTATACCCCATAGTTGTCCCATTACTTTACTCGAGCATTCTAATCTCTTTCTCACCTGCAGGTTGCTTCCTCCTCTAGTTTCGAACCAAAATTCTAGGTAGCAAAACTCATCCACCAACTCCACCACCACGCTATTTATCTTCCATTCATACTCTAATATTCCCCTTTGATTTCTAAAACACATCATCTTAGTCTTGTTCACATTCACGGTTAAACCCTTTTCTCTCACAATTTCTTCGAACACTCTTATCAACAGATTCATACCTCTTTCATCATCCTCTACTTGCACTACATCCTCTGCATATGCTAGTGAGTACACTTTGCCTGTTCCTAGCGTTGTTCCCCCTTTCCCTTTCCTCTCCAACTTCTCCTCTAAATCTGCCAGAAGAATATTAAACAGAAGTGGGCTCAACGGACACGCTTGCCTGAGGCTCTTTCCTGTCCCGAATTCCTCTCCTTTCTTATCTCCTATCTTCACCCTTATCTTAGTTTCCACGAATATTTCTTTTATCCTCTCTATTAATCCTTCGTCTACTCCTCTCTCTTTCATGGCTGCCCATAACACCCTCCTGTTAACTGAGTCAAATCCCATCCCTTTTCTAAAACCCGTTTGATTGTATGGTATACTTCCTTTTTCTTCCACCTGACTTTCTAACCTCCGTCTAAGCACTTCCGCATACATTTTATATCCCACCGACATGAGTGTGATCCCTCTATATTCCTCTGCCCTTTTTCCCTCTCCTTTCATAATCATCGGTACTACCAGCCCTGTCTTCCATTCCTCCGGCCACCCTTCTCCTTTCCATACCCATATTTCAGTGCTTCATTTTCCAAGCCATCTTCTCCTGTTGCCTTATTTCTTTTCAACCGATCAATCGCCTCATTCACCTCTTCCCTACTAATCTCGTTTGCGCTGTCCTCATCTCGCTCTACCGCTTTTCTTCCTTCTCCCTTTACCCTATTTTCTACCCCTCCTAACAGTCCCTTGAAGTGCTTCGTCCACTCTTTCATTCCTATTTCTTCATTTATGCCCTTCCTCCCTGCTCTTTCCTGTTTATCACTTCCCATTCCCTCCCTTCCTTTACAGCTTTCTCTACCTCTTTCATGTACCTTTCTTTCTCTTTCTATCTTTTTTCCTTTATCGTTTTTCCGTGTTCTCTCTTTCTCCTGTTGAGTTCTCCTTTTTCCATTTCCCCTTTCCTCCATTTTCTTACACTTTCCTTCATCCTATCTTTACTTTCCCTGCATTCATCGTCCCACCAACCTCTCCTAAACCCCCCTTCTTCTTCTCTTGGTCTCACTTCTTCACTTACTTTATCAATCACTCCTTTGAGATTTTCTAGCAGCTTGTCTACTCCTTCCTCTTCCAAACATCCTATTTCCTCGTTTTCTATTTTGTCTCTAAATTCTCTTAACTTTTCCTCCCCCCAAGTGCCCATTTTCAATTTATTTTCCCTCTTTCCCCTACCTCGCTTTGGTCTACCACCTCTTATTGTCGCGATCACCGGAAAGTGTTCTGAGGCTACCACGTCGCCCATTTCCATTTTAACCATCAACTTCCTTATTCTTTCTTCTGCGAGAATGTAATCTATGACGGTGTCTTCTATACCCGCGTACGTATATTCCCCTTCTTCATCCCCCTTGGTATTGCCGTTACAAATGAACCATCCCGCTTCTCCCAACAAGTCCAGAAGCCTCCTACCCTCCCGGTCCGTTTCTTTTTGCTTCGAATTTCTCATGAACATCTCTTTTTCACTATCCCATACCTCTCCTCCTTGTTCCCCGGTCCATGCATTCAAGTCCCCACTATTAGGACCAACCTCTCATCTTTTTCCTCTGTCCATTTCCTTATTGTTCTCCATCCTCCCTCTTCGCCTCTTCTTCTGTACACGCATACTACATCCATAATAACTTTTCCTAATTTTATTCTTCTAACCATTGTTCCGTCCTTTTCTTCTATATACTCTCCCTTTTCTTCCTCTACCAACAGTTCCTTTCTTACTCCTCACACCATGCCACCCATTCCTCTCCCTTTTACATGCTCCTTTCTCGCTGCTTGCATCTTCCACTCATATGCTATCGGTAATATTCTTTGCATGCCTTTACATTCTTTCTCATCTACCCACGTCTCACTCATCATTATCACCTCCCGCTTCTGCAATTCTCTCCAAAATCCTTTGTCCTTGTTTCTTAGTCCTGAAACGTTCCAGAACGCTACTTTCACGTCGCCCTTATTGTATTTATCACCTTTCTTCCTTGCATTCAAGTCCTCTCGTCGTTTTAAAACCCCCCCGTGATACTTGCATTCCCCCTTTCCTCTGTCTTGTCCCTCAGATCTTCTATTTCATCGTCCCAAATCCATATATCTCCGTTTACCCATATCCTATCTCTCCCAATTCTTACCCTATTACCTTTACTCCTCTCAGTCCATGCCTTTCGGTCGATTATTCGCTAAAAACATACATTCTTTCCCCTCTTCCTTCCCTCCTATTATGCTTACACCTTCTACTCTAACTTGCGCGCCGATGTCTCTCATCAGCTTCTCAATCTCTTATTCTTCCTTTTCACTGTCCACTTTCAAAACCTTCACTATTATATTCTTTTTCCTCTTCACTCTCTCTCCTCCTTCCATTCTTCTTTCAACCTCAATCAGTCTGAAGCGCCACCTTTCATTCTGCTCATGCCTAACCACCTCACACTCTTTCGCTTCTTCCAAACTGCCTTTCTCTTCTAGCAATTTCATATCCCTTTTTCTATCATCCTCATTCTCTCTTTATCTATTCTCTATGCTTTCCAATTTGTTCCATACCTTCTCTTTCTCTCCTTTCCATAATTCATCCCATTCTTTCCACTTTTGTCTCACTTTTTTTCCTTCGTCTTTTACCCCCTCCCCTTGCCTCTGCATCTCATTCAGTGTTTCGCAAGCCTCATCCAATCTTTCTCAAGTCTCCTCTCTAAACCCCTTTATAAGAGCTTCTAATTTTTCTAGCATATTCCCTTCATCCCTATCTCTATCCGGTGTTTCTTTTTTTTGTTTTAACTTTTTTAATTTCATTGCCCCTCTCCGCATCTTCGCCCACACGTTCCCTTTTCCTTTTATCGTCCCCCGTTTTATCCCCTTCACTATTCACAACAGCCATACCACGCTGATAAAACCAGTTTTCGTCAGATCACTGAAGTTAAGCAGCGTTGGGCGCGGTTAGTACTTGGATGCGTGACCATTCGAGAATACCGAGTGCTGTTGACACATCGTGGGTGTGGTGAGCCCACACTTGTAGTTATTTACTACAAGAAACTATCCACCTAGAAACACTACCCGAATCGGGCAGTGTCACGCCTACCCTGAAAGGGAAATGGCTTAATGGTATACTACTACTATTCACGCACTCGCTGCTAATCGCGCTCGCCGACTGTTGCCACCTGTGAAGAAGATCTCTCGACCCCGAACTTCTTGATCTAAATCTTTCTAATTTAGTGGGCCTCCCGCGCGTATGGCCCCTTCCTCGACCTGACTCTGCCGTTGCTACGGGGTTCAAAGGCGTAGCGAACGTATCATCTGCGCTCCCCTCACTGCTTGCCTCGTCAACAATGCTATTCTCTCTCTCTTTGCTATCGCTATCTCTATTGGCTTCACTTTTCTTACCAATTTCGCTCTGTTTCCTTCTGGAAACACCCTGCGGACTTCACGTAACCGGCATGCTGCTATTACGTTTTAACCGAGCATTAGCCTCTACTCTCCCACTCCTGTCTCCTCCCTTCCCCACCCGTCACTTTTTATCACAACCCCAAACTTTTTAAAAACTTACCCTAAACTCACCCTCTTATCCTGATTTCTTTTGGCAATGTGCGGCCACTCTACTCCTTCCCCCTTCACACCCTTCGAACTCGCACCCTCTTCCAAAAAAACCTAGTGTCCCGCCGAAACGAACCTAACCTCAAAATCAACTCTTGTCAATTTTTATCTTTTTTTCATTGAATTCGCACTTTCTACCGCTCCCTTCATTCACACTTGCACTTTCACTTCAGTCCTCTCACTCTCCACACCCTCACCGTACTTACTCAACTTTTCACTTCTCCCCAGCCAAAAAATTATCGCACTCGAAAAACACCGTGTAACCTCTATCGGTACTGGAAACGGAAGCCCTGTCTCAATGAATTATAATTCTTTTCTTTGATAATTCGAATTATTTTTCCTCAAATTTTATTTATTTGAAACAAGTTTAATCTTTGTTCTTCAATTCAAATAATCTAGATTTAGAATGTTATAAACATACTTATTATTCTAATGAAAAGGAAGGTCCATTAAAAAAATTGTAAATACACGTATGAAATTCAATGATAAAAGCTTCTTATAATATAAGAATAGATCCATTTTGTATATTAAAATGTTGAGAATAATTTGGAAATGAATATTAGCGGTTAAAAGGATATGCCAATAATGATAACGCACGCAAAGACAAATTAAATTAGAAATAAAGAATTAATGGACAGTGCATTATGCTGTTATACATGAATGATGAGCACCAGGGAGGTTAATGAATGCTGATGCTTTTCAGAAGATATCGTCCAGATGAATGAAGATCAGAATTATGCATGTAGAACAAGTGACTCGC